>JANZLQ010000032.1:21186776-21198302 GCA_026212715.1 Elanus axillaris
GGAGGGAGGGAGGCCCGCGCTTTTCCTCAGGGGCCGGGCGGCGTCCTGGTCGTCGTAACGGGAGACGCGAGTGGCCGCATCCCACCGGCGGTTCGAGCGTGGTTGCCAGCTAGTGTAGGAGCCCGATCCAAATACCAGGTGGTGGATGTGAGGAAAAGTGGCCGTTAAATTGGAAGTACCGTCGGAGCCTACTCGGTGGAAGACCAGTCGGCCCTGGGCATGGTCATAAAAGCTGTGACCTTTTTCTTAGCTGAATCTAAAGAGCTCAGTGTGAGCTACTGGAGAAACAGTTAGGGTATTATGTGGTTTCACAGATGTGCTTTATGCAGGTCTGTGGGTTCTAAGCTTAAAAGTTTGGTAGAGGCACATCTGTCCAAACATATTCTAATGCTTTAGGATACGTTCATTTTCATATGTGAACAAAGACGAGTTTATTGAACCTGTTCCCCTCTCCAGCAGAGCACAACAAAAAGCTAGTGTCATGCTGATGAAAGAGCGTGCAGGTAAAATCACTACTTTCAGACCACTGGGATATGTTTCATTCCAGTTTTCCTCTCTGTCCTCTAGTTAAAAGTCTTACCTTCCACACTTTGTTTGCTTTTAGTGGTCAGACAGAATGGCTCCAGTGAACCAGCCAAAGGACAAAAAGCATGAGAGGGCTCATGAGCGTTGGCCAGAAGAGGCAAAATCAGCTGGGAAGAGGAAACAGGACTACGAGGAACTAGGCAATGAGCCGCAAGCAAAGAAGTTGTTTGTGAGAAAAACATCCAAACCCCCAGAGAAAATCGGTAACATTTCCTCAGATCCTTACTGTTTCTCCCAGCCAGATTTACCCTGAATGACAGGCATCGACTAGTTGAAGAGGGAAGATGCCAAGAAGTGTGTTCAGACACGAGTATTCAGATGGGGTTATATATTGAAGTGATACATGGACATGTACTGGGGTAGTACACCCTCCAGTTATCTGTCGTGTGTGTGTGTGTGCGTGCCTGCCTCTTTCATTTTTGAGACTCCGTACCCCTTGGTAGAAGCCTGCTTACTGAAGGTGCTGTCACAGCTCATTTGAGGGTGGGTAAGTTTTATGGAATACCTGAACTACCAGACGTCTGCTTTATTGTAGGACAGACCAATCTTAGTAATACATTGTTTTTTCTCCCATCCAATTCTTAATGCAGTTTCATAGTTGTAAGGTTGCTACCCTACAGCATGCAGTCTAAACTGGCATTTCCACCCAATTCTTTGCATATTCAAACTTTTGCTACAGAAAGTAGGAGTACTTTCTACCTCTGTGTTCAGATTAGACTGGACAGAATTTCCACTCATCACTTGTCCTCATGTGCATTTTTTTTCCTTTAGTTTGTAACTTAAAAAACCCCTACATCTTAAAAGACTTTTGATATAATGAGGAGAGGTGATTAAATTCTAACATACTGGAAAGGTTAATGCTTTGCATTATCAGGAAAGTTGTGTAGGCTTCACTTAGAGTAAGGACTCTTTTCATAGAGTCATAGAATCATTTAGGTTGGAAAAGACCTTTAAGAACATCAAGTCCAAATGTAAATGTAAAACTGCCAAGTCCACCACTAAACCATGTCCCTAAGTGTCTCCACATCTTTCAAATACCTCCAGGGATGGTGACTCAACCGCTGCCCGGGGCAGCCTGTTCTGAAGCTCGACAACCCTTTTAGTGAAGAAATTTTTCTTAGTATCCAATCTAAACCTCCCCTGGTGCAACATGAAGCTCTTTCCTCTCGTCCTATCGCTTGTTACTTGAGAGAAGATACCAACACCCAACTCGCTACAACCTCCTTTCAGATAGTTGTAGAGAGCGGTAAGGTTTCTCCTCAGCCTCCTTTTCTCAGGTAAAACCTTTAATTCCGTTGTTTGTTTAGGAGATCACTAGAGTTACTGCCTTGTGCAGAAATACTGCACACTTTCTGTACAGTTTTGGCTTTAAGGACTGAGAAATCACTGAAGTGTTTTTCAACAGTCAGAGATACAGGGGTTCTATGATTTTGTACATTTCCATTGTCTGGTGTTTAACTCCAAACTCGGAGCAGTTGGCAGCGTGAACACTGGATGTGCAGGCAAAATACTCCTGTCTGAAAGGAGTTCTGTGTATACTTGTGGATGGTTAAAGTATCTTCTGTAGTTAATTTAGCTAGATGATTTTCATTTTAACTTCATGGCCTGATTTTCAGATTTGGTAAGCATCTGCAGTTCCTGTAAGATTCAGAGGGAATTGGATGTAGCTAGTACTTTGGAAAAATGAGACCAATCATATTTTCCCCTTAAGCCTTTTCTAAAAAGATGAAGACCTTTGTGTTTGAGCTTTTCCATTCTGTGTTCCAGTTTTGATTTCTATGTGTTCTGGGAAAAATAATTTTTTTCTCCTGAGCCATATAGGACAGGTTCAGTTTCTTGCAGTTGAAACAATTTTTTAAAGGGTTTCTTTGAGCAGTTTCTAAAAAGGCCTGAAGTTTGTTTCTGAATAAATTATCCTTCATAATAAAATGGAATTTCAAACAAATGCCTCCATTTCCATCACCTCTGAAGAAGGAGCTGTAGATGCTAATTCTTCTGTGAAAAAAAGGAATTGGAATATAAATACTTCTCTGCCTATTTCAACAGGTGTGACAAGTGTTGGCACTGTGTTGGCATGTGAACTAAGAAGTTTAGTTTCACACCTGTACGTTTCTAGGCTCCAGTGTTGCATTAAAGAAAGATTTTGTTTAGTTTCTAATCATATAGAATGATCCCTATGGTTTTGGTGTTCTTCTTTTTTAATAAATATTCTTAAATAACAATAGCATTTTTGTCTCTTAAGAAATGCATTTGATGTCTAGATCCCCTGGGGCGTTACAGACCATTGCCATGGGGATGATTAGATCACAGACATGGGACTGAACAGATCCGGTTTTTATGTAAAGGTCCCTGAAGATAAAAACTTGGAACATGAACAAAATATAGAAGCATGCTGTACTCTCAGCAAAAATCACTCCGAACAGAAAGGTTTTTCAGGCGATGAGGCGTCAGCAAGTCTATTATCAAAAACAAAACTCGCAGGGCTGTAGGCAGACTGTATGGGCTACAGCACAAGCAGATCGAAAATTCTGATTCACAAGCAGGCATTTCAGGAACTGTGTGGGAACTCATGTTACTACGCTTGGGGAATTTTCAGGTGTTAACATTTCTGCTGGTCACACATCTGACCTTCCCTTTGCTGTACCCAGGGGCTTACCACCTCCAATGGCGTATTTCCAAGTTGTTGGGACTTTGGATAGCTTCATTGTATATTGGGTATGAACCATTCAAATTGTATACTGTCCAGGAGACACGCCACCTGTGGCATTGCTTTAGTCCTCTCCTGTTGTCTTTCTGATAAATCTTTGGCAAGGAGAAGGAAGGTTTAACAAGAGGAAGCATGCACAAAGCTCTGGCAGGCTATGGGAAGCACTGGACTCCATAATTGCAGAGGCTTCTGCACCTTAGACATGTAAGAATCATTTAGAGACTTTTATCTTGTGGCTGAAGCTTTTCATGGATGTAGCAGCAAATGCAGATGTCTTACCATGTTTTTTAGTGAGCGAGCGTGACAGGCATTGGCTCTCAGTAAGGTTTACTCTTTTCCTCTTTGGCAGGTTGGAGTGGAGGTGGGTCCATGGTGAGAAACAACAGAGTCCTTTTCCATCAGTTGGAGCGGCAGTGCAGCATTGTTCATTATGTCTACCAGAATATGCTGGGAGGCTCCATTCGGGCACAGCTCAGGCAGGTGAGGAGTTTCTCCTTCATGACCTGTTGGACATCTTGGCTCCCTACATAAAAAGATCTTCAACACAAGCAGGGAAACTTTGAAGGGGCTTAAAGTTCCTCACATACAGTTTGTGGCTCCCAGTCTGGCGCACCCTTATGTTTCTTAATCCTGTAAAATGCACGAGCTGAGATGGCTTTCCCTTTTGGTTGACCCAGCCCTGTCACTGTACATTTTATCCTCTGTTAATTCTGTGTTTCCTTGAATCATATTTAAACTTACCCACCGTACCAACTGAGGTATTGCACAGTGCTACTTTTGCATGCTGTTCCGACTGTTCTGTTGTACTATTTTTGTATCCACTCTGCTAATCATGTCAGGTTTAGCATTGATTTTTGCTCTTCACAGACATATTCCATCACGACTATAATGTTTTACTGTTTTTCAGAGCCATACTCCTTCTTTCATTTGAAAATTAAGCTTTTCTGCGACATCCATAGGTGGGAAGCACCTGGGCTAGCTTTATCTTCCAGATGATTTATTTTAAGTGTACAAATGATAAAGAAATCACCAAGCTCATCCAAGCAGTACCTATTCCTCAGCTGAATAACAATACAATTGTGTCATAGTTTCTCATTCCCTATTTCAAGTGTTCTGTTCACTCTTATGCTGTATAGTTCGGCTGCATGCAGTTTGGATGGAGGACTGTAATATTGTATCTCTGGATGATGTGTAACATTTTGGGATGCTCAGTAAAGATGTAGATAGTCGTAAGGGCCTTTTACTGTTGTGGAGGCATGTTCTTCTCCCTTGTTAATTATCCTGCCTTTTTAGCTCAGTCCACAAGGCTTGGCTTCCTGTGCATCATCTGAAGGGTGATATCTCTCAGTTCTCTGTTGCTTTCTGAGTGCTGTGGCTGTGATTTGTGTTGTCACAGGCTGTTTCCCTTGGGAACAGCATGTTCTCTTCATTCTACAAGAGGTTTAGAATTTTGTGTGGTACTAACAGCAAGGGCAATTAGAATTTGTTAGCCTTCCCCATTCAGAGAATCTCAGAGATCCCTGCAGAAGTGTTAATTCTCTTTTATCTTTTTAACAGTGTCTGCAGCTGCCCTTTCTGCGTTCTCTTGCCTCATACCGCCTCTTTCGAACAGCAAGTCCATTTGACAGAAGAGTGACATGCCTGGAATGGCATCCAACACACCCCAGTACTGTAGCTGTTGGTTCCAAAGGTGGAGACATCATCCTTTGGGACTATGAAGTACTTACTAAAACCTGCTTCATAAAAGGGGTAAGCCTCTGGGTGTGTGGAATGGGTGGGAGAGAAAATTGGAATACCACCAAATACTGCAGACCAAAAGTGAGGTCCGTTGTGAGAAGCACATAGGGGTCTTGGGTTGCAGAGTAGCCAGCTATGGGGCAGGACTGAGGTGCAACAGCATGTCTCTTCCTAAGTCCCAGACTGTTCTAGCCCTGGGGAGAACTGAGGCATGTTGTTTAAGTTCATAATGAAGCAGTACTTGATGTGTGCTCAGTGGAATAATAATACACCAACTGGCAAAACAGTTATCTTAAAGGGATTCTGGAAACAAGTAGGCAGAGAGGGTCTGTCTGTCTGTTTTAGGTCTTGATCTTTCTCTGCTCACCTTTTATTCTGTGTCAGACGAGGAAACATCTTTGAGTGGGGAGAAACAAAGTCCCTTTATCTAAAGTGAGAAACTACGGGTAGAATGAACGGTTTATACAGCTGGCATGCCCCCTCTGCTGTATTCAGCCATTCCCATTCCCACGGGGGCTCAAAGACTCTGTGACTTTTATCCCCTTTCTAAATTAACATAGGTATGCACTGGGAGGAGGTCTATCCTCCAGAAATTCCAGAGTCATCTTTCTCTTTTTGTAAATCCTGTGGTGCCAGCCAGCTAGGGAACACATTGCCTGGGGACTGAAGGAGTTGCAGTTTTGTCCTCCAGGAGGGCAGCTGTCTAGACAGCCATCATGTGGGAAGACATGGTTGTCTTTGCCTCGTTGAAGGGCTGTGGTGTGTTTCACTGTTGCTGTTAAGGACATAGCAGTGAATGCAGACTTACAGAACACACTTTTCTCCTTCCCCATCACTCAGTGGATTTTTCTTTTGTTCATCCCCTTCCTTGTAGATGGGAGCTGGAGGGGCCATCACAGGAATGAAGTTTAACCCTTTTAACCCTAGTCAGCTGTACACTTCGTCAGTTGCCGGCACTACCACCCTGCAGGATTTTAATGGCAATACTGTCCGGGTCTTCACCAGCACCGAGGACTGGGAGTAAGAAATACAGCAATGCTTTGGGCCTCTGTGTCCTGCTGGCAGGAGCGCTTCAGAGAGAGAGAGAGAGAGAGAGAGAGAGAGAGAGAGAGAGAGATGTTTGTCTGTAACATGTGGGAGCTGGGCTTCCTTTTCTCCATATACATGTCCTTTATCCTCTGAATTTCAGGGATCCTCTCTCTTCCAGGGAGGCTCACTCCTTTTTTATTTTTCCTTGAAATGGGGATGGTTAGGAGAGAGCTTTTCTTCATGAAGGGGAGGGACTCTGATGCTACTTACTTCCTGTTATACATGGGAGAGCATGGGGGTGCCAGTGGATTTCCTCAGCTGTCTATTCCTAAACCTCCCATAGCTCTGTGCCCTGGGGACCTTCTGACCTCTTCACCTGTTAGCAGTGCTGCCTGTTGTCAGATGGTTTTTACAGGACAATTTATAGTCCTGTCAGTGATTCTCCACAAAAGCCACTGACTTAAAGTAGTGTGTGTCATATGGATCACTGCAATTCATCCCACCTAACTTTTGGTGCTTATCTAAAATACCAAAATTAAGAGTCTGGGCTCCGTCAGTAATGAGTGGAAAGAGGAGATGAATCGCTAGATTCAACTCTGTCTGCCTATGCTTAGAATCACTCTCTCGGATTGTTGCTTTTTCTGTGGACTCATGAGGAAGCCTTCAGTTAGTTAGTTCAGTTCAGTGCTTAAACGTAAGTGAGGGAATTTGGGTTAGCCGCCTCTTTACTTTTCCCCATGTGATTCCTTCCGGGTGGTGACTTTCATGGTTGGTTTCCAAACTGGCTGTTCCAGCTGTAAGCCTATAAGAGGGCAGAAGGTAAACCCAAGTAGTGCTGGGATGACTGGCCAGGTGAGCAAGGAGGGATAGACTGGGTCCTGGGACATGAGGATCTTGTATCCCGGAGGGATGCCTGTCACAGCAACGATGCCTGGATTTGAAAAGGCGTGCCGTCCCCCTTCTACTGCTGTGGGGACAGGCAGGCTCTACATGTGGGCCTTTTCTTATCTTCATTGGCTTCTTGAAATCCAGTATTTAGAGTGAGACTTATATTAAGTAGTTGCTCTGTGAGCTGCAGATGGAGTGCACTTGAGTATCAAAGAGTTGGGGGACTCCCAGCTAGCATCCTTCTTTTCTGTCTTTGTGTAGGGTTTCCATGATTCCTCAGTAGACAGATTGGGAGAAAATAACATAACAACAGTATGACACAGAATGTAAGATTCCTGTGCTATGGGGTTAGCAGTAGGATTTTTTCCTTGCACTGCTCTCATTCTGTCTGCTGGTACCTTGAGAAAGACCAGATACAGCACTGGAAACAGCCTGTAGGGAACTGGTCAATGAAGTCTCTGTAAGAAAAGCTTGGTGCAAGACTGTCATGAGATTTTATGTGGTTTCGACATGGAATGGGGCTGGTTTTGCTTGTGATCTCCTAAGCCTGGTCTGAGTCAGGTGGTTCACTGCAGATTAGTCGTACCCCGATAGCAGAGGCAGCAGTGCTGCTAATGAGGTTTTCAGCCCAAAGTGGTGGGGTTGAACTTAGAGGCTTAGAATGTATGTGCTCAGATTAGAAAAAAAGGGTTCTTATGTATGTGCCCTGTCAGAAAGCAGTGCATTGTACCTAGGGAAACCTGCAGTGTGTTCAGGAGATCAGTGTTGCATTAAGATTTTGTCTTCCACTCTAACCTTGATGCCTCTTGGCTTTGTGTGTATTCCAGAAAGGGCCAGGAGATTCTCTCGGAGACATCAAGTTCAGTCCTTATGAGTCAGTGAAGCTTTATGTGGCATCAGGGGATGGCACCCTGAGTCTGCAGGACCTTGAGGGCAGAGCGGTGCAGGTGATCTACCGTGCCCCGGACTGTGGCCACGAGTACCATAATGTTTGGTGAGAAGGGAGCACCACAAGGTTGATTGTCTGTGCCTTGGGGTTAATGCTGTGCTGCTTCTTGTGCTCTCTAACATCTTCATCATCTTCATCTTTGCCAGTGTTAGGAGGCTCTTGGTATGAATTGGTCTTTTGAGGGAGCTTGGAGACAGGCTCCTGGTCCCAACCCTAGCACTGCAGGGTGGGTGACAAGCTAGGCAGCCACAGGGCACTTAGGCTTTTACAGTAGCTGAGCATGCTTTCTGCATCTTCTGGTGTGGCTTTCTGGTGACACCATCTCCTGTCTTGCAGATGCTCACAACTTTGCACTTCATGAAGTGTGAGGTGAGAAGAGGAGGAGAACTTCCTCCTCTTTGTTGTTGTCAGTGTTCTGTTTTGTCTGTAGCAGCTCAGGTAGCATAGGAAAAGCCACAAAACATTCCTGCACAGTCTGAGTTTCAGGTTATTGAGTTTACCCTGCTGCCCTTCTGGAGGCTTCAGGCTCGCCATGCTGATTTCCATGACCCTGAATTCTAGAATAATTTATCTTTGCAAATGAAGTGTTCGAAACAGGTTCTCAAAAGACCACAACTTTATTCTCACTGCCCTTTCCCTCCCAGCAGAGCTGGGGTTAAGATGTATGTCTTTATCAGATAAGTATTCAGTTTTGTATCCTGGAGCATGATGTTGAGACAGTTTGATGTGCAACTTTCCAGTCCAAAGCTTTTGTCTTTTCTTTACTGCTGCTTCAGTGTCTTGTGGAAAACGTCATTTTAAAGCTGTTTCTGTACATTTGTCAATGTCACAAGGGTGTTCTGACCTTTCCCAAGGTGTGTCCATGTACAGGCACCAAGTGGCTCTTCAGCCTCTATTACGTTCCACTGCCCCAATGTGTCACACACCATCTAATGAGCACTTCACAAATGTCTAGGAAGTTATTTCATATTCAGTCACCAACACAAAGCATTGCTGATAAGCCATCCCCCTTCCTGATACTCAGGCCCACACCATCAGGAGGGAGATTGCAATTACCATCTGTTGCAGTCTCCCTTGTCAGAGACGACATGTGAACCAGAGCTCCACTGCCTTCACTTGCCTGTGGGAGGCAGCACTAATTTTGATGTCTTTCCTTCTAGTTGCTGGTACTGCAGTGTTGATGTTTCTGCAAACTGCCGAGCAGTGGTGACAGGTGATAATGTGGGCAACGTGGTCCTGCTCAGCACTTCTGGGGAAGAGGTTTGTATGGCTCCATGCAGCATCTCCTCTACAGGAATATTCATGGCTCATGTGCTTTCCTACACTACAGGGACCCTGAAAAGAGGAGCAAGTATCTTGCAGCTCAGGAGATGAGTCCACCCATTGTCTAGGTGGTGAGAAGTTCTCCACTTTTGCCATTCATTAGGCATTTTCACATTGTTGAGCGTAATGGTAATAATTCCCAAACAGGGACTATGTCGTGTGCTACCCCTTCCTTAAGAGTATTTGCTGCTGGTCATAGTAATTATAGGGTAACTTGAAGATGTGAGCACCCTCTGCCAACAACCTTCACACTTCCAGAAACTTAGTGCACTGATAAGAGTCATTTAGGAGATACTGCTTTGATGTATACCCTTCCATGACCTTGGAGTAGGTACACAACCGTAATTAAGCGGTTGGGATAGGAATTGCACTACTGCCATTAGACAGGAGAGGGCAGGCAGAGGCAGACTGCACCTTCGAGTCCGAAGCAATACAGAAGCATATTAGAGGATAGTTGGAGTAGGCCCTGCTTTCAAGAGCCTGCTGTACCCTTACGCCGGAATTACTGTTTCTCCCGCCTGTAAGGGTAACATCTCTAAGCGTTTGCCACCCAATGAGCTGTGGCCAGAGGCAGCTGTGTAAATTAGCGGGCAGAGTCAAGTGCTCCAAATGATGTGTGCTTATTTGAGGTTAGTTGCTTCCTTTCCTATTTTTCTCCTGAAAGAATGTGACAGTCTTTTCTGCACTTGGGCGATACCCGTTATTGTAGGGAGGATGGGCCAGCTTCACCCTTTTCATTAGAGATAATCTTCGGGCTTCAGATAGAAATTTATTCACGGCCAGTTCATATCCATTTGTTCATGTTAATTGAAATATTTCTCCTACCCTGCTGTTTCTTTGCTGATGTATTTCTAGAAGCCAGTTATATCTCCTCTTACCTTTTTTACTGAGATAAACAAAGTGAGCACTTTTGGTCTTCTCCCACAAAGCAGGCCCTTCCTTATGATTACCTCAGCAGCACATTTTCTGTACCTGTTCCAGACTGTTTTAATCTTTCTGCAGGTGGAGGACTGGGACTGCATGAAGTATTCCAGATGTGATCTTGCTTTGTACAGTGGCACTAATACTTCCCTCCATGAACGAGGGATTGCATTTTCCTTTCTCATAGCTGTAATAAATTTGTGGATCAGAGTTCTCCTAGAATTAAACAGTTCCCAAGGTCATTCTCCTTTCTTGTTTCCAGTGGATAAACTCTTGGCGTATTGTAGAAATTTTGTTACTCTGTAAATGTGAGACCTCTTTAGTCTGCACTAGTAGATTATTATTCCATTTCTTTACTTCAGATCTTGATAATTTTTTTTTCTGTATGATTTTCTGTTTCCTCTGCTGCAGATTTGGAAGCTGAAATTGCACAGGAAGAAAGTGACTCATGTGGAGTTTAACTCCCGATGTGAGTGGTTGTTGGCCACAGCATCTGTGGATCAGACAGTCAAAATCTGGGACCTCAGAAACATCAAAAACAAAATGAATTTTCTTCATGTGCTTCCTCATGACAAACCTGTCAATGCAGGTGAGTTGAGAAAAGGATTTCATTGCATGGATGTCTGCAGAGAATCCACTCAGCTCACCTTTTATTAGTGTAGCAATGTTAGCTTTTGCTCAGGTTCGAAGTTGCACAGTAGCTAGTGTTAAAGCAAGGAAGTCATTGGGACTGTGTGGCCAGAGGCAGGGAGGTGGGTAGGGCAGCTGCAGCACAGTCTTAGACTTTCCATACAGACTGTGGCACTGTGCCTTGAGAGGTGAGTGTAGAACCATCAGCAGTGGCTGAGATTAGAAAACTGACTTTATTTGGGCAGTTACTTTGACAGAAGCAGAGCATGGAACTCAAACCTCTGTTTCTTGGCTGTGGTTTTACAGTTCACGGAAGCCCAAACTGCAGGTGTCTGTCTCCAACTTTTCCACTAAATTTCTCTCGTGGTTTAAGCCCAGCCAGCAACCAAGCACCACGCAGCCGCTCACTTACTTCCCCACACATGCAGTGGGATGAGGGACGGAATCAGAAAAAAAAAAGTAAAACTCGTGGGTTGAGATAAGAAGAGTTTAATAGAACAGAAAAGAAACTAATAATGATAATGGTAACACTAATAAAATAAAAATAGTAATAATTAAAGGATTGGAATGTGCAAGTGATGGACAAGGCAATTGCTCACCACCCACTGACTGATGCCCCATTAGTCCCTGAGTGGCTATCCTGCCCACCCCCACTCCCCTCAGTTTATATACTGGGCATGACATCACGACGTGGTATGGAATACCCCGTTGGCCACTTTGGGTCAGCTGCCCTGGCTGTGTCCCCTCCCAACTTCTT
>JANZLQ010000032.1:21198402-21210976 GCA_026212715.1 Elanus axillaris
CCTGAGTGGCTATCCTGCCCACCCCCACTCCCCTCAGTTTATATACTGGGCATGACATCATGACGTGGTATGGAATACCCCGTTGGCCACTTTGGGTCAGCTGCCCTGGCTGTGTCCCCTCCCAACTTCTTGTGTCCCTTCAGCCTTCTTGCTGGCTGGCCATGAGAAGCTGAAAAATCCTTGACTTTTGACTAAACATTACTTCGCAACAACTGAAAACACCAGTGTTATCAACATTCTTCTCATAACAAACTAAAAAACGTAGCACTGTACAAGCTACTAGGAAGGCAATGAACTCTATCCCAGCTGAAACCAGGACGATTTCCATTTGAACAAGCAAGTTCCTTTCTTTGCAATGTCTCTTTCTGTGATTCTAAAATGAGAATAGTGATTCTTCTATGTAACCCAGCGCTGTAGGTTTCAGCTTACTGTTTGTAAGAGCTTTGAGATTGTTTGAGACAGGTAAAGTCTTGTCTGTTGGGACACATGTCCATATTCACATCCCTATTAAAGAAACAGCAATGGGTTTCCAATCAGAGAAATGCGACTTTTATGTTTCTTGTCAGTCACAGCATTGTGATCTTTTGTTTGCCCTATTGTCCCCCTCTTCTAGCTTACTTCAGCCCAACAGATGGTGCCAAGCTCCTGAGCACAGACCAGCGCAGTGAAATCAGGGTTTACTCATCTTCGGACTGGACCAAGCCACAGCATCTGATCCCACATCCACATCGTCAGTTTCAGCACCTCACACCTATTAAGGTGAGTTAAACCAGTGCAGTCTGAGAGGAGTATCATGCTTGGTGCTAGCAGCTGGCTGTAAATCAGAAATGGTCTGAGTTCTGGTCAGGATACTACATTGGTGGGTGGATATACACACTGCTACAACTCCCAGCAGAGCACTATTCTGAGGATACTCATGTTCCTTAGGCTGTGAGTGGGATGTACAAACTGTTGTTCATACTGCAGGTTGTCTGATGTGTGTCAGTATGAGTGCTGTCCTTTTTTTTCTCTTAACTCCCCATTGCTGTGCTCTATGACTAGGCAACATGGCATCCTCGCTATGACCTCATTGTAGCAGGTCGCTACCCAGACCCTAAGTTCCCAGGGTACACGGTGAATGAGCTACGAACTGTTGATGTATTCGATGGAAACACTGGAGAGATGGTTTGTCAGCTCCATGATCCAAATGCTTCTGGTATCATCTCGGTGAGTTGAGTACTGCAGCTAAAAGGACTGCTGTGTATTGAACTGAAGCCAAGGGATATGGGTTAGGGACTAGAACAATAGCAATATCCTTTTTACTTGAGACAGACTTACGCTCTCATGGGGGTATGGCTGCCAGCTAAAGCTGCTGACTGGAGCAGGGCTGGTCCATGGTCATCTATGGGTTTTCTGTGGTACTCTTCAGGGAACATTGGGTTTTCCAGATGGTTTGTTGCTGTTACATAAGCCGTGGTGCTCTTATGACTCTTATATAAGCAGTGATGCTCTTACAGGCTCTGACTGTGTTTCCATTTTCAGCTCAACAAATTTAACCCTATGGGAGACACACTGGCTTCTGGCATGGGTAAGTAAAGAGAACCTGGGGCACTAAGCATGGGTGGGTTCCAGCCCCAGAAAAGGGCAGGCTTGTTTCTCCAGACTAAAGCAAGTTGTGAGTGAGGGTTTCCCAGATCCCACTTGCTAGAGGTCCTCTATAATTCCCTACATCTGTAAAAGAGATCAAGACCTTCTTTTCAGTCTTCAGCCTTGCAGTTAGAAAACGGGTTGCTAGTCATCTCCTTTGAAACATTCCTGGGAGTGTGGAGTATGGAAGAGCGAGAAGCCTGCCTGCAGCAGGGAGCTGCTGCCATCTGCCGCCCATGTAACAGTAGCAGAAAACGACGGCAGTGGTGGGGGAAGCCTTTTCCTGCTAGGCTGTACCCTTTCCCTTCGTTTAATTTATCTCATTTCCTAGGCTGCATAGCCAAGATTACTCAATTTGTCACAGACTGTATGGGATTAAGGGAGTCGGCTATAGATTTAGGTCTTATACCTGTGGCAGATGAGATTAGGAATTCCTTGATTATGTTTCTTAATTAGATCAAATTTCCATGGCTGCGTGGAGATTAACATCTGCAATAAATGTCTTTGCATCCTCTGTACCTTGGAAATATCTTAGAACAGACAAAGCATTTTGAATTTCTGGCATTTAAGTGACAAATCCTAAGCTATTATATTTGATGTAGTTTTCCTGATGCAGTGTTTAATTTTTACTCTCAGGCTTTAATATTCTGATCTGGAGCCGGGAGGAGATGGTGGCCAAGAAGCAAGAACATCTTTTGAAAGCCATGACAGAACAGGGGATTGGAAGCTGGAGTCTGTCCAGACGTGGAGGGCAGAGGCAGGCAAACCCTGGGACAAGTAAACTCAAAGCTAACTTACTGTCTTGGGAGCTGGAAGAGATGAGAACGAAAAGCAACGATTCTAAATCACAGGGAAGGAAGCGAAAAGGGAAGGATCTAGAGAAGTGATGTAGTATTTTGATCCTTTCTGGATCACAGGGTACAAATTCAGTGTTGGCAATGGGCAGTATAAGCTGTGCAGGGCATTAGACTTCTACTTTGTCCTTCGTCCCTGCATCTGATCTTGATTCCCTGATTCTCTTTACTTCCCCTTCTAGAAAGTCGTGTCAGTACTCAGTTCTTCCTCCAAGTGGAGTTACCACCTGTTTTCTGAGGCACTAGGAAAACTTCAAAGATGTTCTCAGATCCTGCTGAAGTTACTGCTTCCAGCCTGCCGCATCTGCTTGTCGTCACTTGTCAGGTTACCATCTCCTGCAGTCTGCTGTGGAGCAGCTCATGACAGGGTACCCTGCCTGTTCTAGTCAAACTGAGCTGAGAGACCCTTTGCTAACAAGCTTAACATCCTGAAAAGATAGTGTTCACAGGGGTGAGGTGATGAGTAGTTTGGGTAGCCTAGGGAACACCAACTGCCCCCATATGCAAGCTTCTTGGAAAATGTGCATCTGTCAAGACCTCAGGCTTAGCCTGTTCTGTGCTTGCAGCTCTTTAACTAGACCACGAAGAACGTGGTGATGCCAGAGCTATTCACCTGCCTCGTGAGATGCAAGGGCAGTATGGAGCTGGGAACCTACTGATTCTGTAGTTTCTATTTTCAGAGCTCTAGGCTTTTTCTTGCCACTGATCAGGTGATTTTTTTCACCCACACCTACGTGCTTCAGAATGTTGGATAAAAGTGTTGTAAAGCAGAAATGAGGGATTTCTTCCAAACACCCCCGCTCAGAGCCAAATCTCAAGACTGCTGTTAAACTGAAAAGTTTTGCTTTTTCTAGTTCGTTTACAAGGCTGCCTGGGGCTTTGCTGCTGTCCCAGAGGTTGATGGATGGGATGGGCTCAAGGCCTGCTCAGATTCTCTATGTTCATTTTATAGTTTCACAGTATTAATAAAATTTTGTACTAAACTTTAACTTTTTCTTTGATATAGAGAGTGGCTGCTTTGAGCATTCTGCTGAACTGCTGTTGTATGGGGGAAGAAGCTACAGACCTTTCTGCAGGAGGGCTAAGAGACCTAGAACAGTGGTAGAAATATCAGTCATAGTGCTGTGTCTGCAGTGGACCCTTCCAAGTTGGGCGAGTTGCATTATAAGCTGTATCTACGCATGGTTGCTGCAGTTCTCACTCAGCTGTAAGTGGGACTGTAAAACAGGGAATGACTTTGGGAGGGGGTATACTGCAGAAAGTTGTTGTTTTCCAACACAGAGCATGCTGGTGCTAGCCCTGTGAACTCTTAGAGAAGAAGAGGAGTAGAGTTCAGTGCGAATTTGATTTTAATAATGAAAAGGAAATGTATTGGAACAATTACAGAAAGTCATTCACAGTCAAAATGTCTAAATCATCATAGAAACCTTTCCTCTGTGTGTGCAAAATTTGCTGCCTTTAAAAATAACAGGTCTGGTCCTCTTAAATGCACTTTCTATTACCTCTTTCTTGTGCCTGTTCTCACAGGCAGTAGCTTTTTCTTTATGACTGTCTTGCTGTGCAGGAGACCTAGATTGTATCTTCAGAGGACAAAAAGGTGAGGAAGATGCTGAGAACAGCAAGCTGCTTCTGCTGATTTAGAGTTCCCGTGCTGGCAGATGCCGATTATGGTGTAGGGAAAAGTCCCCATGGTACTCCATAGGGGAAGAAAAGGAAACGTCTGTAACCTAAGAACTGGCTTCTGCCGCCAGGAGGGGAAGGGAACTGCACCAGAAAGGGAAGTAAAAGCAGGAAGTGAATGTGCAGCATCACCGTGTGAAGAGCCTGTGCTTCTGGTGCCTGCTGCCATCTCTCATTTTCTGCCAAAAGCTACAAGGCAGGTGGTGAGCTCTTGCCGTGAAGTTCCCTGCAGCAGCTGCAGCGTGCACAGAGGCCAGCCTGGAGAAAGAATCACACTTTGGACAAAATGCCAAAGTGTGGCAAATAAGGGGATCCACACTCACCTGCAAACTCATCCTTAATGGTTTTTGGGTTTTTTTTGGTTGGTTGGTTTTTGTCCATTCAGTAGGGAAGATAGGAAGAACTACAGAACTTGGCATTTAACCTAGTCTTAGGTAAACAGCTCTGCTACATGTTTTTAATTACAGCATAAAAAACATTCTGCTAGTACAGCAGATTCCTTGGGCTTGCAGCTAAAGTCTGGACTGCCTGCAGTACTGGGTACTCCCAGTAATAGGTACTTGAAGTTCAGAGGTGGGGAAGTCAAATTCAAAGGCTGAATCTTTAGACAAGGACCAAGTTTCTTACCTATGGGGACTCTCCTCTCTAGAGCCAGCACTGCACAAGAAATTGGGTGTGGTTTTGCTGTGGTCACAGGTATTCATGGCTGATGAAGCTCTTGGAGCTTCTTTGGATCATACATAACCTACTCTGAGCTGAATCCTAGAAACTACTGCTAGGTTTTCAATCTTGTCCTGATTCCAGGCCAGTACTCTCTTGAACTACAATGTGAGGAGGGAAAAAAAGACCAGTTGCCAGCAACAGCTACTTGGCAGCAACCTCAAGAAATACTTCTCACTGCTGTCATCTGCAGCAGTTCCCTCTAAATGGACAAGAGATAAGTCTTGGTGCATTGCTGGTGAACTGCACCTTCTGCTCCAGACCCAGCCTTCCCCCCCCCCATCGTCAGCCCAATAGCGTGAGAAAAAAGCAGTCGGAGCAGGTTGACCCTGAAGAGAGATGCAACTCCTGACTGCACTGGATGTGGCAGCTGCTGGAGGTCCAAGCCCCTCTGCCACAGTCATGAGTGAGTGGTAACATTTACAGTCACGTGAAAGGAGGAAAACTCTTGACCAGCTCCAACTGGCCATGTTGGGAATCCCAGACTAGGTAAGCTGTATGAGGACTGGGGGCACCACACAGTATACTGGCTTCACAATTAAGGTGTCATTTCCATTAGAGTAGCTCAGTCCTCTCTTTCTGGGATGCCACCTTTAGAAAGCATCCAAAAATCAAGTCCAGCTTCATTCTGGGAAGCAATGGCCAAAGCAGAAGAATGCTCAGTAACTGAAGGTGCCCAATCATCCTTAGGGGCAACACTGCTCCCTCCTACTGCCTGGGAAGGAGTTGAAGCAACTGTCAGGCCTGCTCTTCTCCCTCGTTGGAAACGTGCCGGTAGCCGGGGGGCTGAGACTGTATGCGAAAGAGTACAGTCAAGAGGAGGATTATAAGGAGGAGGAGAATGGATCCACACACAGCCAGACCCACAAACAGTTCTGCAAGGGAGAAAACAAGTGGTCAACATGGTATTATCCAGGCTTTCCCCTCGTGCCATGCTCTGGTCCAGCCTGGGCTCACCTGTGTCATGCATGCCGCTTGCTACCTGGCATTCTTGCTCCCAGTCCTGGGGAACAACAGGCTCTGTGAGTTCCAAAAATCTTTGCAGTGGGCACTGATGCTGACAGCCAGGGATTGTCAGTGGAAAAGGTTCCTTCCCACTCTCATTTCGGAAAAACATCTCCACAGAGAAGTTACTGAAAACAAAACACAGCTACATGTTTGGGTTTTTTCTCCAGCTGCGGTCATCCCTTCCCAAAACCTCAGTGGGCACACCCTTTCCTTCGTTCTGGTGGTAGTTTTCCTCCTAAGAGTCGGCCACTAGGAGCAAGATTGCATCCCCCTAGGGTGGAGTCTAGCCTAGGTATCTAACCCTGGAGGTGAAATCGCAGCAGATGTCTTTACTGCAGCCCTCACCCATCATCCTCTTGGTACAGCTCAAATAAATGACATGAGGCGTATGGTGCTTGAATCTTGTTGTAGACATCTAGAGCCATCTGCAGTGCCACAAGTGTGGTGTCATGCTGAGAAAGAGGGAAAAAAACCAAATCAGTCACCCTTACGGATGTGGCAGGGCAGCTCAGACTGTACCAGTAATAGACAGGGCAGTGCTGAGGGGACATCACCTTTGAAACTTCCATCTGGAAGAAGGGAGAGGAACGGTGATTTGTGATGGTGCCAGAGAAGGGGGGAAGTGAAACAGCCATATATCTTCCTGCTTTGTTCTTTAAGAATTAACCTCTAGGGAGCGATTTGGGAGAGATGCTTGACTTTCCAGTCAGCAGGCTGCTGGAAAGGGGGGATGACTCTCTATCTACATTGCTGAAACATCACATCTGAGTAGCATCAGCCCATCTGCCAAATAAATACAGCAGTGGCTCCCCAAAGTCTGCCAGTCTCATCCACAAGCCTGAGCTAGCAGGAACAAAGTGCAAGTTGGGAATTCTCCTCAGGGGCCCCAGAGGAATGATGCCAGATACTACACATCCCACCCAGCCAGAGGCAAAGGTGCATGTCCTCCTGATCACTGCATGGGCTGTAGAGAAGCCAGAAAGGGTTAAAACTATCACCACACCCCAATCCCCTGTGAGGAGGAGATGGATAAAAGGTAGCCCCCAAGCTCTGACTTACCGCTGAATAGACAAGTAGTTTCAGGTTCTGGTGGGCAGAAACATTTGCTGCTTTGGTTAGGTTCTTCCTTATGTGATCCAGCAGGACCCCTGAGGAAAGGGAACAACAGCTGGTAAGAGGCAAAAACTAGACAAAGTGGCATGAAGCTCCCTTCCCAGTGCACTCACCGCCTTGCAGACGAGCTTTTTCTACCCGACTGTGGATCCCAAACAGAAATTCAAACCCGAAGTCTTTTAGTTGCTTCAAATGAGTCATGATGTCTGGTGTCACCCATGCAGGCAAATCCATTTTGTGCGCTTGCTAGAAAGAGAAACAGAATACTCATCTGCAGGTAGCACGGATCATAGATTAATCAGAGAATGGGAGTCAGGGCGTCTGGAGTCCTGGCCATACAGCTACTGATTTCCTATATTATTTTAACTATGCTCCTTTCCTATTTATGCTTCTGTCCTCACGCCGCTGTGCTGCATACAAAGAATATATATGGGGTTTAATGTTGTTTCGGAAACTAATAATGAGAAGCATAAAGATTAAAATCTAGGAGCTACATTTTAGTGAAAGCGCAACTGGAGCGCAGGGTTATGTTGTAACACCAGTACAGTAATCTTAGAGCATTTTCTTTTTGTGTGGCTGATTCTGCCCTGCAGGTGGCATGCAGTCAAAAAAAAGGAAGAAGATAAAAAAAGAAAAAGATAAGCAAGAAAGCACAAACACAAGGTTTCTGGTGTACCTGCAGCAGAATTTCCCTGGAGGCTCTGAGGGCCACTGAGTGCTATTGGAGAAAGTTAGAAAGCGCTTTGCAGACATAATACTGCCATGTGCCACTGACAAAGCCCAGTACTCAAACCCAGAATACGCAGAACTGGGAACAAAGAGAAAAACTTGCTTCGCAGCCAACCCATTACAAGAAAGAATTAGTTATACTGGCAGACAAACAGCAGTTGTGGTTCCCTGGTATTTCTCAGAGCAATTTTCTATGCCACATCCCATTAAACTGCCAGAAGATGAGGCTGAATATTCTTAAGAGCCCATTCTGCCTGAGCGGTTTTGAGAAATTCCCATCAGCAGCTTAGATATTTAGTTAGTTTTTCATTAATTTACAATGAGAATAGCTGGTAAGTTCAGCTATTTCTTCGACTTGTTTATTTTCTCCATCCAGATGGTAGAATGAAGCTACTGGCTCAGGTGAGAAAAACAATCCTCTTCAGGGCACTGTTTGTACGAGTTAAAAAAAAGGAGAAAGCCCAAAGCAGCTGAAGAGACTGATCAGCCCGAGGGTATAGTTTTGAGAGTAAACCGCCCCTTCCTCAAAACATTCTGGTTTCATTTCAGGACAGTGAGCTATTCTCCAAGTTCTTGGGGATTACAGTGGTTGTCAGCTGGCTGCCTGGGCCCAATCTGCAAGCTCATTAAGTGAGTCTTGAAAATGGACATGATCTTAAATTCTTGATCTCTGTGACCAAAGGATTTTTTGTTAGTGACAGAAGTTGCTTCACTGGGATTGTTACAAGACAGGAGATTGGGTCTGTGATAACAAAGGGCAAATTTACATAGTGCAGTGCAGCTCTGGAGTGGAATACTCTCAGCCTGCAGCAACGCAAGCTGCTACTTTACATAGCAAAGTGCAATTCCACGCACATTTGTCTTTTACATCCCCAAAATAGTACCTACCGCTGTATACCACTGCCAATAAGCTAAGTAGAATTGCACCTCCACAGAATTAGCATGACACACTGACAAAATGCTTGGGTTTACTCCTTCCACAATTTGCTAGTTTGACATGAAAGATCTCTATAATTTACTTCGTCGTGCTGCATAGTTATACACAAATAAACTTCTGTGCAGCAACTCTAAGTCTCCTGGATACTCCTGTAGCATTATCACAGCACAGCTAACCCAATTTTTGGTTTTGTTTAAGCCTTCATGAGAAGTGCTTTCAACAAAACACCACGTGAATACAGCGATTGGTGCCCCAGCCCAGACAGCAAAAGGGTAACATCTGTCTCTAGAGTCTTTCTCTGGCAAAGGTCAAAAAATTAGATGTGGGTGAGCCCCACTTAACCTAGAAAAGCATTATTTTGTTTTAGAGATGGCATTAACAGAAGCACAGAAAGAAAAGCGATTGATCTAATGTAACAGAGAGCTAGAGGTAGAACCAGGAATAGTCCTAATTTAAGATCCCAACTTAAACCGTAAAGTTAACACTTCTTCAGTTTCCGGAGATCTCGTTTCTACCTTATTTAACTCAGACTTGTCCTGAGAGATCTAAAGATTTCAGAGTGCAGTCATTTTCTAGTGACTTTCAAAAGAGGTATTTATTATGCATGTGGGACTTTTTCTGGCTCTGGCACAATGTATATTTAAGCTATGAAGTGGGAGGTTATAGGGTACAAAAGGAGGTAATTGTTGGCACGTGCCTCTAGTGAGCAGGAACTGTTGTTATTCTGAAATTAGAACATTACTTCTAACTGTAGGGTGGGAATGGCGAAAAATTGTTCTATGGGATTTTGCAAAATAACTTTCCACCAAATCCAGTGAGTCCTAAAGACCAAATTCCCATGGCCGTAAGATGATGGTCCAACTTACTTCACAGAACAGTGTGTCATACACACTCCAAACACTCTCAAGAGACACATCCCGGATCCCAGTCTCGTTTGCCACCATCTGCAGGAATTGCTGTAGGTATGAGAAAAAGAGAACGGCCTTCAGTTTTCTAATCTCGTACTGTATTACATGCGCAGGTATTCCTACCCTTTTCTCAGAACTCGGATTATACAGAGGTGATAATACTTTAACTACAAGCCTAAGACCACCTTATCTCATGCAAACAATCACTTACCCAATTCTCTTTGGTCTTATTTATGTATTCTGCTGAGTGCCGTGTTTCATTCTGTAGCTGTTCATACCGTGGACAGTGGGGCAAAGGAAACTTCAGTAGCTAGGCAGAGACAACAAGGGCAGCTAGGTCACCGAGAACACTGAATTACAGAATTTGCAGTCAACACGCGCAACTGCCATGAAACCCTGATGGGTGGGACGCATCTATTATAAACAGCCTCAAGTTCTGCCTTCTAACTTACTCCAGATGTGGTCTGCTGAGGCGTTGCAGCTAACATGTTGAGTAAATACAGCCCCCTGAATTCTTGTCTTGCTCTGGGAACCGAAGAACCTTTTGCAAGGTAGGTCCCAAGAGCAGTTCAAGACAATCTGAACTGAGACTGAAGCAAAGACTTTTGGAGAAGTTGCCATAAGACGCTATTTGAGTAGTCAGCACATATCCTTGCGACTAACTTACCCTCTCCTCGGACTCGGGCACTGTGTGCACAGGGATAGGCTGCCAGGAGATATTAGGGTTGAACATCTGTTGTCCCTCTGGGGGATACAGCCCTGCCAGATTGGTCTCCGCACTCATCAGTGTCCGATCACAGTCTGTGCTGCGGATGAAGATCTGCCAGGGACAGGGACAGCGCACCATTAGTAATGCTATCATTAAGCGGTGATGCTCGGACGCAGGATGATACACTTGCCGAGGAACACTGCCAAGTGCCCTGCAGCTGCTCACGGACAAGAAGATAACAGGAGTTGAGGTGACCGAGCCTGCTGATACCAGCCTGGACAAAACTGTAAGGGCAGTCACAAAGACAAGTTGGTGTGTAATACTGGAGTGGTCTGTTCTGGATCAGTGGGATAGCCAGCTGCGCTGTGCAGAGGTTACAGATAGAAAGGAGTCTGAATATGAGGAAAAGTCAGAGACAAGCACGACAGAGATGCAGATAATGATGGGCACAGATAGGACATGAACTATATTTCCAGAGCAGGACTGGGGCAAACTCCTGCATTCAGTTCTCAGTTCTAGGAAAGACCTGCTGTGCTCATGAAAAAAACCTGGCTTCTCCAAGCCTCAGTTTTAATGCCTGAGAAACAAAGACAAGAGTGATCTAACAGGAGAGGAAAAAAAGGGGGAGCTGGGATTTTATTTGATCATTGTGGGCTCTTGGGGTTAATGGTCCAAGAGTTATCATTCCAGACCTCTGACAGAGAGAGATCTGAGCCAGAAAAAAGAGAAACGAGAAAAATAGAGAAAAGTTCAGAAGATCAAAATGGCAAAACCTTGGTATTCTGGTATCTGTGTGCTGAAAACGCTTAGGGGGAGATTGGAGAGAAACCAGTGATAAAACAATAGGAACACGCAGGAAATCATGAAAGGACGTCCTAGAAAACAGCATGTTGAATCTGAAATAAGAAGAACAAAAAGCCAGAAGAATGAAATACAATGCCAAGATTGGGATTTTTTTTTTTTAATGTTAAATGAGGAGAGAGAAACATAAGAAAAAATACATACGCTTACTCTGTATAGCGGCTCCCACATGAAGTGTATCTCAAAACTTAACAGTCACAAGTTAAAAATAAAAGTTGTCTTTTCTCTGACAATTTCTACCCACTTTTACCTCTTAACTGTGGCTTGAAAACAACTGACCCTGTACTCATTAGACAGGATTTCTTTAATCCTTGGTAAGCTCTGAAGAAATAGAAAGGCAATATTTTTAAAAGTCTAATTCTAGAAGTGTCATAAAAAACAATTAAGCCCTGAGCATACATGCTTTCTTCAGCACCTTTTGCCAGGGCTCCAGCTTGTCGCTGAGTCAGGTGATGGACGGTCATATGGTGTCACCCAGAGGCAACCCTTCTTACAAGGGAGGTTGCTCAACTCGAGCAGGGGTTTGGGCTTGGTTAGCAGAACAGCTTTTGTTTGCATACGCCTTGGTTTGTTTTTCCTTCTCAAGCAAGACAAGGAAAACAGTTTCAGCTGGCAAAAGCTTTTTAAGAGAGAAGTATGTTTAGAAAAGAACTAGTGAGGAAGGTTAAAGGATCTGTGTTTGAGCCAGTGCTGGGAGTTTTGTTGATGAAGCAAATGTCAAAGAAGGGATGCAATCTGAACTATGTCAAGCTGGCTGTTCACTTGCGAGCCCAAAAAGGGGGGAAACAAAGACAGAAAATCAGATGGGGCTTCTCAGTTTGCCCCATCTGGTCAATCACCCCAGGTGAGCTCAGGTAGGGACAAGGGGTCTCGACTGCCCGCTGTCCATCCGAACAACGTGAGGACATCCCCTCTCCGCAGGACATTTGCTCCTGTTCTGGTTGACTCGCACCTCTTTGATCAACAAGCGGGAGTAATTGAGGGGATTTTGTATTTCCTTACTTTTTTTGATCTTTCAGATTTCCCCCTGTGCTTAGCCCAAGGAAGGGCTCCGTTAACTTTTTAGAAATGAAACCCACCGGTTTCTCAAGGACTTTTTTATAAAGCGTGACAACATCCTGGCGAGAGAGAGGAAAATCACTGCCGTTGGGGGACTGAAGCTGTCGGTACTTTACAAGTGAAGACAAGCGAGAGGGTCACTTCTGCTTAGTGACTGCTGCTTACACACACAGACTCCCGGGGGACCGTGACCGAAGTGCGGAGGGGAGGGCTGCATTCTCGTCAGCTGGTGTGACAAAAGAAGAAAAAAGCAACAAAAACCGAAGCAACCCCCCCTCACGCTCTCGAGGAAGAGACAAGCACCGGCCACCACGCAGCATTCCTGGTTTTTTTCCCCCCCGCCTTCCAGAGCCGGCGGCTTTCCCAGCCT
>JANZLQ010000032.1:21215122-21244377 GCA_026212715.1 Elanus axillaris
CCCCCCCCCCCCCCCCCTCCAAGTAGTAAGATTCACAGACCTGCTGCTCTTGAAGAAAAAAATCAGTGTTTCAGACCTGAGGTGTCCCTGCCCATGGCCGGGGAGTTGGGACTGGAAGATCTTTAAGCTCCATTCCAACCCAAAGGATTCTATGATTCTATGCAAAGATAACTTGTTTCACTGCGGGAAACTGTTCTGCTGGTCTGCAGTACGATGTGTTACCTTGTTTTCCTCGCAGCCTCATAATTTAGGAAGGCAGAATCACCTTCTATTGGCTGTGGAAACTGTCGCAGTGGGAAGGAACCTCATCTTAGGAGGGAATTCAGGGGAATGCTTCCTGCTGACAGGTGCAGGTTTGCATCTGGGCTGCAAACAGGTTGAACGTGGTCATTAGATCATACTTCTGCTAATATAGAACATTTGACTTAGCATTTTTGTTGTGGTTACTGCAGCTAGAAGCTGTATTGTAGTCAGTTTGGTTTTGAGAGATGTGTATAATATTGTTAAATTAGGTGAGGCTGTTCATGTTCTGGAAGATCTTAAAAGTTTCTCTATTAGAAGTAGTAGAATGGGTTACTTTAGGACTCCTGTGTCATTTTTGTTCTGTGATGTCCTTCTCAGGACAAAATACCTTCTTTCTGTTTTTGGAGCACAGACAAATTCCTTTCTTGTGTCCTCACTAAAAAGGAGACACCTCTGGAGCCAGTGTAGCTTGCACTTTTAGATCTAGAGATCTCAAAACCAGATTTCCTGTAAAGCAAAATTACTTTCTTTATTGAGTGTCAAAAAGAAAGTGTTACGGTGATATACTCAATTTTGGTATAATTTAATAAATCGTTTTGAAGTATATACTGTCAAGCTTTTAAGTATCTTATTTGAGGAGGGCAAAGGCTAATTAGGGTGGTGCACAGAGGAGAGCAGAGCACTGCAGACCTTCCAGTATGTTTAAGGGAGAGGGGGAAAAAAATGTTTATTTAGTGGGAAGTTGGTGAAGAAATGAAGAGAACAATGTTAGAAAATGATAAATCTAATTCTTGTTTTGAACAGATGAAAACTAGTGTCTGTAGGATTAAGTAGGAGAACTATCTTGTGGGATGTTAGGATTGAAGCGATTTGAAAGCCATGCTGCAGAGTCAGGTTGTATTGTGTATGCACAGAAACCTCTCTGAGATGTAAATAAAAGATGTTGGGTGAGTATCAGAGCGATTGCTAAATCAGATGACTGACAAGAGAGTAGGTGTCTCCTGGCATGTAAGGCTTTTTAGTTTATTTTAAAGTTTTAAAAAAATACTGGAAAATATACTTGTAAAATTTCTTGAAACAAACTAGGCACGGAAGTTGTAGCCTCTTTCCCTCCAGGGAAAGGGGCTGTCTTGGCCTGCTCCTCCTATCACAACTATGAAACAAACAAGGTTAATTGGTTTAAATCAAGGCTTCTCCCTTGCTGATTTAAATAATGATTAAAGTCGGTGTTTTAAATAATTCATTTAAGCTTTGTTTTGCATTCGATACTTTCTTAAAAGGAAAGTTTATTTGAATTGGCAAGGCTCATCTATTACTACTTCTTGCTAAACAGGATGATACAGTGTATCTACACCCTATTGCTATTATATCACAGTAAATGTTTACATTAGAAAATGGTGGTTTGTATTTACTGGGTGAATAATTTCTTTCCTCATGACTTGTACAAAACAGCTTTTGAATAAAAAGGTCAAATTAAGTATGCAGGGTTTTTATAATTAGGTTATAATCATGCACAGGATACATAAGAGAAAATATGCTGCTGGAGTGTGTGCTATTAAAACTGACTTATTTTAACAGGGTAGTGTTATCTCTACTTAACAAAACAAACTGTTAGGTTTCGGTCATCGCGTCCTTCCAGATCTTGGAATGAGCGTAACTCATCCTCCCTTGTCTTGTTTTTATTCAGAGATTGGAAGAGAAACACCTCCCCCCATTTTATGCTGCCTCCCCTAACTTTGAGTGAACGGAACTAATTTAATAAGTGAATTGAATAAGCTAATCTTTATGCCTTTTTTAAGAAAGGTTTGTTTGGTATTTCAGTGGATTCTGGTTCTGCACACTTAGTGACTTTCTCGAGTTTAGGAAATACTCTCTGTAAACATTCTCCAGCAACCATGTGCTGCTTAGATAGCGTGTATGGTTGTTTAAATGATTGGTTTAGGCCTTATCATAAATTGTCATTAACTTAGAAAATAAATTGAATGAGCATAATCTTGAAACGTGTGTAAAATCCATTTAAAGGAAAATGTTTGGAATTTAAATAGTCTCTCTAGGGTCCTTAATCAAATGAGGGCAAAGAGGTAGGCTTCTGCAACAGCTCTGGTAGCGCATCTTGGTTGCCAGTCCCCAGAGGACTCCACGTACCATGCCGGTGAATTTTCCTGGAGGATTTTACAGGCTGCCAGATATGCATGTGTAGTGGCTTCTTGTGCACCTACCAGCAGGAACCCATGTGCAAATGTTTGTGGGTACATGAAGTTGCACCAGAACAGCCTTTGAGACTTGCTCTGATGGTGCTTGCCTTGACATGCATGCACACACGCACAGAAGGAGAGTCTTGTGGCCGGCCCTCCTCACCAGCATGCTTTGGCTTGCATGAGTACTTGCCACCGAGGCAGGGCAGCTCACCCAGCTGCATGCCCTGAGAGTAGAAGGCAAAGCTGTCACCTTGCCTTCAAATGCCAGCTTAGTGCTTCTCGTCTTCTGGTTGCTTCACACCCTTGGCCGTTTTCTGTAGGAGAGGAATAATATTCTGGTTTCTGTGAAAAGTCCAGTTCAAAAGATGGCTTCTGTGTTTACAACTGGTGAGGGGGATGTTCTCAGGCATGTGCTGGTCTGGGTAGGAAGCCCTAGGGATTTGATCTAAGGTCCATATAGCATGCAGACAGGCAAGGTTGCGCTGCTAGACCTTTATGAAGGTGTCAGACTCCCTTCCTTAGCAAAGGAAGAGGGAGGTTCTGTTGTAAGGAGCGTTTTAAAATGTAAAATGCCGATAAGTGCAGATTATATAATGTAGCTTCTGTTATCTAGGTGTGTCTGAGAAGAAGGGACTTAACTTTCTGGGCTATATGGGACTGAAGAGGAATTTTCTCTTGGTCTCCAGAAAACTCCCAAGCTGCTGTTTGTTCTCCTAGAACAGGAATAAAGAAAGCAGAAGCCTTAACCTGAAGAAAACATGAATTTTCTCCCAGTTACCTGCACTTTGAGGGCATTTTCTGTCATGCTGCTTTTGAGCAGCAGGCTGGGGGCGAAGACTGAAGGAAAAAAAACCCAAGAAGAGGCTGCGGACTTTGTCCTCCCTTATTTCAGTATCATCTCCAACTGCTACTCCCTGATACTTGCTCTGGGTGGTGCTTTTAGTGGCGTCCCAGAATCGGCAGGCCATCCCCACCCTTCTCGCTTGATTCAAGGATCAGCATAAGAAATCCAGCCACCTGTTGGCTTAGCCCCATTGCCTGCTCCCACACAGTCCTACATGTACTCACGTTTTCCAGCATTGATCTTGGGTTTGCAATTATTTCTGAGAAGTCGGGCAACAGGATCTCTCTGACATTATAATGTTTGCTAGCTTCATGCCAACCCTGCTGGAGCATCAGTCTTTGCAGAACCAACGGCTGCTGGTTTGTCTGTGGGTCGTGTGTGATAGCTTCCTTCTCCTCGTGGCAGGTTTGCACTGGAGTTGGGAACAGAGTGAGCTCCTTGCAGCACGTTGCTGGTGACAAACCCTGACAATCTGATGGTTACATTCTTTTGCTTTTTTCTCTTGGAGCCTTTGTGCAGACTTTCAGTCTGTTCTGGGCTACGGTATTTGGGCAATAGAAAAGCATTTGTCCGTTAGCACCTCCAATCTCTTTGTGCCTTGTTAGGGCTCTTTCTGGATGGAAGAGGGTGAGGCCTCCTGGGCGCTTGGAGATAACCTGTGAGGAGCGTCAGTGGCTCTGGTTTCTCATCTGGTGGGTGTGCGGTGAGTGCAGCCATTTCACTGGCTGGTGTTTGAGCAGTGGACTCTGTCCGGCTCTGGACTGTTTTCCAGCTGAGTATTTGTGGTGATGTCAGGCAGTGTGAGAAGGGAACATGACTTGGCAGGACAAAGTCTGCAGAAAGTTCAGCTCCACATTTGGCCAAGAGCCTCAGAGGGAATGAGATCTACACACACTTTCTGCTACACAGCCTGTCACACGCCCTCTCACATGCTCCCTTCCTGTCACAGATCCTCTTTCTCTCATTTTCAGACCTTTAACCCTTACCTCTTAGATTCTACCCTGAGGGTTTATAAAAACAAAACAAAACAAAAATCCCTCCTTATTTTGCTGTTATTGTACCTTTGAAGTGTTTAGTTGCAATGACCCCCAAAGCAGAAATAGACTCTACAGGCCAGGATCCAGAATAGTAAAGTCAAAAGCAGGGCAAGTTTACTTTGCAACAGAGCTCATAATAGTCCTTTATTCTGACCTGC
Organism: Elanus axillaris; assembly: GCA_026212715.1. Classification (NCBI taxonomy): domain Eukaryota; kingdom Metazoa; phylum Chordata; class Aves; order Accipitriformes; family Accipitridae; genus Elanus; species Elanus axillaris. Next base: position 21,219,603 of record JANZLQ010000032.1, read on the forward strand.
ACCCCTGTGCCAGTCTTCACTGTGTTTCTTGGCACCTCTTCTGATCTCTCTTCTTGCTCTATACTGCAGTCTTCTGGCCGATCTAGGTTTGGATACGTACATCAGGGGCAGGGTGGGTACCCCTGCCTCTCTTCTCCCGTTCTTCTAAGAGCAGTGTTAGCAAAACCTGCCAAAATACATCCTCGGTAATGGATGAGCGGGGAATAGACTAACAGTCAAGCTTACTTTGAAGCAATTTTAAAACTCCATTCCAGTATCTCTCTGATGTGTTCTTTATATGGGTATTTCTGTAGTACTGTCATTTCTTCCTGACCTCTGTGCTACATCTAGGGATGATATTTCTATGAATGGAAATCGGTACTTTTCCCCTACTGCCCTTAAGGGAATCTTAATGAGTTTCCTGCCTGTTTTGCAATCCAGTACTGTTTTTCTGTTTTGCCTGTGATGGGTATTGTTTTGATTGATGCTTTTAGGTGGGATGGTGCTTGGATATGAAGCGCTATCTAGGTGCATTATACAAAGGCTGTTTCCCAGAAACAATCTTGTTTCAGTTATGGTGATATGCAGTATGCTGATGAAAGTACTCTTGGGGTAGGAAGAAAGGAAGAAATCAGAAAAACGGACAAACAATTGTACTGTAAACAGCCCTCCTTTATTGTGTTCTTTCTTCTTTTGCCTCTTATTCTTCATGTTCTTTTATTTTATAGCTTCTAGAGGATGGAGAAGACCAGCTTGAAAGAGAAGGTGGTCTGGACAAGGGCTTTGTTGGAGTTGCAGGCTTTTAAGTTCTCTTTCTGGCTTGGCTGTGATACATCCTACAGCTTTATGCATCCTTTGTCATCTTGTCTTCCTGGTAAAATATTGCAGCTGCTTCTTACTGCTTCTACCTGTTTTAGTAGTAGTTCAGTGCTGACAGTGGATTGCTCCGTCTTCCTGCTCAGAGGAGTCAACAGCAGTTTGGGATACTGATGTTGAAGAGATGGGCTGAGACAACCTGGGGAGCTGAGCGGGTTTCCCTTTTCTGGTGCCAGGCACATGGCTAGAACAGGCATGGGTCATGAAATGTTATTCCCTTACTGCATAGTTCAGTGGAGATGGAATTATTTTAAGGAACAAACATGTATGTTGTGTGTTTATTTATCATCATTTTCTACGTGCAGAAAAAAGGCCTGCGGTGCCCTTTGCCAGACAAAATCTAGTTGGTTCTCTTATTGCTTATGGACTAGGTTTCATCCCTTTCCCTCACATCTCCACTATCACATGTTATTTGTGGTATTCATTCTTGTCTCTTTTTGGTTGGTTGGTTGGGTTTTTTTAAGTTCTGATCTTGCTTCAGTTTGGAGGTGGCATTGGGATGACATCTTGAATCTGCCATGAGTCAGACTTGTGTTCCCTGAAACAGGGCTGTAACATCTGTGGGACTGAAGGTCATAAAGGAGGAATGTAGGATCCAAGGTAGAAGTTTTCTTTTGTTCTATAATGTGTCATCCCTGTGGAAGTCCGCAAAGATTGAAGAGCGAGGCTTCTCTAACTTTTTTTCTTTTTTCTTTTTCTTCCCTTCCTTGCAAGGCCCATTTTAAAAAAAAACAGCTTTTTGAACTTAGCTGGTTATTGCCATTACCTCTGATCTGGATGACACTGTGTATTTCCTGTCTCTTTTAAACCCCGTTCTCTGCAAAGACTAAGGAAGCTCTGGGTCTTAAAACCATTGCTTCAAAGAACGGCTGGCTGTTACGTTTTGGATAGCTATGTATAATTGTGTAGAACAAGGTATTCATGGCTGAGTAAAGCTGGAGAAGGAATCCAGAAAGAAACAGAGTCTGTGGACATGTTTTCCATGCTGCCATGCAGTGGCATTTGTAAGGAAACTAAGGTGGTGGGGTCAGATCTTGTTTTCAGCCTTCAGGTAGGACATGATGAGCTGTCATTGCACGTAGGATGTGTAAGAACTGGTCAGCAGCAGGAATAATGAGCTGCAAACACCTCAACTTTAATTTTCCAAACCAGGGTCTTGCTAGTTAGTGGATTATTTTGTAGTAGGAAGTTTTTCTAGGTTGCTTGAACACTTTTCACGTTTTATTTTATATTTTTTTTCTGTGTGTGTGTGTATGCCTGGTGGTGTGGTTAGAAGTGCGAAAGAACTACACCATTAGCCAATAAAGGGGCCCTAGGAAGAAAACCAAACATGCGAACCAAAACCACCTTTGCATAGATACACTTAGATGTGCAAGGGAAAAAAAAGACTTACTGGTAGAATAGCTTAATTTGTTCGGGGAAATTGTGAGTGGTACTGGCAAAAGAAAGCTGTTGCTGTTTTGAAGTGAATTTCCAGGGCGGGGGGAGTTTGGTGTTATAGCTGATGCTGACAAACATATTCTGTAGAAAAGGGTCCAGGCTGGATCCCCTCCCTTCCCCTTCTTCCCAAGGAGTGGCAGAGGGCTGCCCTTTGCTCCTCTGCTAGCAGGAGGAGGCAGCTGCTCTGCTTTGTGTGTTTCATCCTCCTGGGAGGAGCACAGATGGGATTTTTCCTGTTGGAAGCCCCTGTCAAAGCCTCAGTTGTGCTTCCTGCCATCTGAAGGTTGCTGATAGCGGTGTTGAGCTGTCAATGAGCTGGATTTGCAGCCAGACACAGGGGGATTATTGCAGTCCAGCTACAAACGGCAAGTTCTGCTCATGTTCATCCCCGTGGGTGCTGCAGAAGTTGGTATTGCTCCAAAGTGGCTGTGCTCTGTCTACTCCCCATGTCGTGTCACTGGCTTCAGAGCTCATCTGGCCAGACAGAGCTGAGAAACGATGACTTGTCATTTTTACAAGACTGCTTGGAGGGGAAGGTGGAGGGATGCTGCTACTGTAGCATCGTCCTTGCTGTAACCCAGCAGATGCCCTAGTTTTTGCCATTCCTAACGTGGTTATACTCTAGGTTAGCTGGAAGCTTGAAAGCTGAGGTGTGACAGTAGAAAGCCTAGAAGGGGTAGGAGGGACTGGGTCTTTGTTACCCAGACCTGGCTTGTACTGTTTTCCAGAGTTCAAGGTAACTTGTGTCAATGCCCTTTAAAGGAATTTCATGGCAGCAAGGTGGCCACATCACTCCTGATGTCACTCGTTATTCATTTCCAGTCATTAACCAGGGAAAAGCCTATCTTCTCTTACCATCATCTCCTCTCTCTCCCTTTCCCTTTCTGCCTGTTTCTCTTTCTCTCTCCCTTTGTCAGAGCGACTGATACTTCCATGCAAACAGGAAGGGAGGCGAGAGCAGAGCTGTGCGCAGTGTGAATGAACTCCAGTAACCTCATCTCCTTTCTCCTCCTTTCAGTTGCAGGACCAAGGGCATCTGGCAGTTGGGAGAGAAGGCGGGAGGAAACAGAACGGCACAGCTCATTTCAGGATCTCACCCACCCTGAAAGCAGTCACACGTATACTCTTTTCCTCTTGCTCCTTGTGTTGACATGGCACTCTTTGATCAGGCAGAAACCAAGAGGTGAAGACAAGGGCAAAACCAAAACCTCAGCCTTTGACAGGCAAGGAATAATGCGAGGCAGGTGAGAGGGGCAGGAGCTTCTCCTGCTGGATGAGGCATGTGAAAAGGAGAGCTGACTGCTTGCAAAACAATTGCTGGTGGGGTGAGCAGTTCCTTTGCAGAGCTCGTTAGGCTCTTGGGTGAGACTGGAGTTGGCGCATTCTGTCTTCATCTGATGTACAGTTTGGGAAGCCCTGTTCCCAAAATGGGGGCATCCACAGGCTGTGTAGGAAATAAACGAATCCTGTGCTCTGAAGATCATAGACAAGGAGTGAGTTTGGTTGGGTTTTTCTTTTTTTATGTGGAGCAAAGCAAAAGTGCTTTGGCCTGATTCTGCCCTAAATTATTGCCTTCTCTTTGGTAGTACAGTTGTGCCTTGTGATTCCAATTTGCTTTGCTAACCAATTTGTTCAATGGAGAGAGACTTCTTTTTTTGTTTCAGTCCTATATCCCTTCTTACCTGTGGTAGGGTGGAGCTAGCTTGGAACTTCTGTTGCTGCCATTGTTTGTTTATAATAGCATATTCTGTGGGTCAAAAGCATCTAAGTCTTCTTAGGTTAAGATTCAGAAATGTCTGCAGACCACTTTGCATTTAGGTTGTAATATAAGGTCTAATTTTGGAAGGAAAAATTATGGAGACTACCCTCCAGTCTCCCAGAACTCACCTTTAGGGTGTTTTTCTGTAATAGCCTGACTTTCCTTTCCTCAGTTTCCTTCTATTCCTCTTGGGCGTACCATCTTTCAGAATATAATGCCTTTCATCCTGCTGTATACCCTCATTACACCTTCCTACTTCTCTTTCCCAGTACTCTTTCAACCAAGTGACACATGTTTGTTTATTTTAGTCTGTTCAGTTCTTAGTCACTTCTGCTGTTGTTCTCTGAACCCTGCCATGCCATCTATACCTGACCTGGGTAGGAGATGGCAAGCTGTGTGTTGAGACCAGACTAAAGCCAAAGGAAGTTTTCACAATGATAGCTGGGTGCTCCAGTGAGAACCTGGTCAAGCTCAGGGATGCACCAGATCAAAAGAAGAGACAAGTGCTTGGGCAAAGGCCATGCCAGAAGTCAGCAAAGTCATGGGTAATAAAGGAGTTAGTCAGCAACAGGAGTAAGCCAAAGTAAGGGCAGGGGGGCATCTCAAACTCAGAGCTAGAGAGGTAGAGGTGAGAATAAGACCCTTAACTTGGGGGCAGGAGACCAGAATGCAGCTGCCCATCCCTGAGGAGCAGGCTGCATGGCCAGGAGTGACTGGTAGGGCTCTTGTTGCAACCTCTGCCAACTATGCAAGTTGCAAGGTTCACAGGCCAGTGCTGCATGCTTGGGCAGCTGCTCATGATCAGCTGAAGCTTAGTTTGACAGCAATGAAAGCAGTCAGGAAGCTGTAGCCTTTTTTTTTTTATCAGCTTGGGACTGATGGTGACTTGCATGCTCCTTCCAGTTTATGGTTGTCTGAAAGATCAAAATGGATAATGTGTTTTCAAACTGTGTCCCTGCAGTTCTCTGTAGAGAGGGGTTTGCAGCAGGGCCACAGAGCTAGTCTCCATTCCCTGAGAGTTACAGTACTGTTCTTTTCCATTCTTTGTAAACATACTGTTCAAAATAATTCTTTATGCTATCCTGTTGCACTGCTTTGCACACCTTGCATTTTCATGGTTTGTCCCTCCCACTGGCAATCTGAAGTTTATTATTTTTCCCCATGAGTTTTAACAGTTTTCACATGTAATATTGCTTCATTTTCAAAGTGACAGATTTGCATAGGATTCTTTTTCTGTCCTGAAAGGTACAAGAGTCTCCTTCAACTTTTTCCTAATTGAAACCTGTTATATGTGTACTTTTGCCCCACTTACAGACCTACTAGCTGCTCCAGCATTTCTTGAGAAATGTGATGATGCAGAGGGAAGAAAGAGGAATGGGCCAACATGAGCTGGGTATAACCTTTGTTTATCTGAGACAGCTACAAGGTAGTACCAAGTTCCTTGGGAAGATTCGTGGAAAATATTCTAGCTGCTATGCCAGAGATGGCTAGGAAGAGCATTAGGTCACAAAATACTGGCTACTCCTTAGGAAAGGATTGGAACAGTGGTGTCTCCTAAGGGGCTTAGTTCTGTGCTGGTGCTGTAGGGTCCTGTGAAATCTCAGTCCAACAGTTTGTTTTTTTTTTTTTTTTTCTTGGCTATTTAGATCTGCAGCCAGCTTTTGATACCTGAGGTAGCATTACCACTGTGTGAGTTGTGCATTTAGATTTCAGCAGAGGCTCTTACACATTGTTGTGAGCCTAGCTTTCAGAGGCAGATTCACATTGGGTGCTGGCACTTGTATTGCATGTCAGAACACGTTTAGAAGCCAAAGTACCGAATTTTATCCCTGCTTTAGGTACCTCTGAAAGATAGCTCTTCCTATCACATGCATTTGTTCACCATCAGCCTGTTAGGCTCATGCACAAAGGCACAGTCCTGTTGACACACAGCTGTGTGATGCATAAGCATAGTCATGTTAATATATGTATACAAATGTAAGGTCTCTTCTGCTGATGCTGACGTGCTGCAGAGTGCATGCTTGTGATTCATGACAGAACTGAAAAGTATCCATATATTTTCCCTTGGCAGAAGGCTGTCAGATTTTGTAATTTACAGGACCAGGACTCTGACCAGTAAATCCTGTTTTGAAAGATCCCAGACACTTGTGCAAACTTCGTAAAAAGCTACCGTTTCCTCTGAACATCCAGTATTTGGAGGTAATGGGCTGCTTGTGCCATTCTTCTGATTATTCCTGCACTCCACAGTACGGTTTCTTCAGAGATGTGCTTGCATCTGGTCTGGTTCCTGATCCTTAAAATTCTCAAAGAAAGCAAGGAATACCAGGGGAAGTGTCACAGTAACTGCATCTGTCTCATCTGGTTTCTTTATGTGCTGTGCTGCCCAATGCTATCTCTTTTATTGTCCCCCAATGAACGTGGGACAGAAATTAGGCATATTCTGTAGCTTTGTGTTTGTTGATGACAGGTCAGCTCAAAGACTTCCAGAAGAGTACATAAGTGCTTCAGCTGGGCTTGCAAGAGGACTCAGCTGAGGGAATGGGACAAGATGAGACCATTGCTGGAAGAAGTAATGAATGTTTTTGGCACTTAGCATGAGGTGCAAGAGCCAGGGCTGCCACCTCTAGTCTCTGTTAACAGTACTTTCTGTTGCAAGACCGCTGCTGACCTTGGGACCATTGGTATCTGAGTTGTTCTGTTGCCTCAGAAAAGAAAGGGAGAGGGAAGAAATGGAGTAGGTTGCTGGTAGCAACACGTTTCAGAAGTGTTTAGTGTCTTATTTGAGACTTGGGTGGTAAGGGCTGGCAGAAAATTGTTTCCTTTAGCCTCTCATCTGTAGGTGCTTCCTTGCTGGAGAACGTCTGCTCATCATGTTCCTCTGTTCTAGACGCTGTATTAGAGAGAAGTGATTGCTTCATCTTTTGTCACTTGGCCAGTCCTGGTTTCTAAAACTGACAGAGTTGAGACAGACAGTGGGAGGCAGCACAGCAGATTATGTCAAGAAGACAGTGTTCCGTTCTGCAGTTACAGCTTGCATCACCCTTCAACATTTTTAGTTGATCGGAGGATGTGAATCTCTAATAACATGATTATTAGTACAAAACTTGGCAAGATTTTTAGTCATTTGAAAACAATCCTTACATATTTCTGTGAAAACTAACTCCTTGACCCATTCGTACAGCCTCTCGCTTGTGTGTCTGTGGGGAGAATGCTAGTTTAGGTTTCTTTACCTAGCACCAGAGTGCTGCTGTTTGTAGTTAGGTCAGTTTTCCACAGCCTACAACTGTTACTACATCTACAAAACGAAAAAATACTGTGTCTGAGGAGCAGAGAAGACAAGAGGCCTCTGTTATCTGGCCCATTCTGTTTTTGGGAAGGCTGGAGGCTGGTGCAAGAAGTAGGAACGTGTGCGTTGGTTTTATGGCACAAAGATAGTGGCTCATAGGCCTTACCCCTTGCTGTGTCCTGGGTGTGCACATGGATTTATACTCCCTTCCCTGCTGATAACTGCAGACTTCTCAGACCTTGCCAGGAAGTCTGCAGTCTCTTAGAAACTCCACTTTGGGCTCCAGATGTCCTGCTGACAGCAAGTTTCGCTCTTGCAATGTCAGTCATGGTTGTGTGCATGACACAGTTTTGAAATCCCATCAGGCTGTACCCTTCTCTTTTGCCTTCTGGAATACATTGCAGTTGTGGCTGGGATGCAGCAAGACTTGGTCACTGAACTGAAGGCATTGGGGCCTGGGCACTGTCACTCAGTCCCTCAGCTGGGGAGTCAAACTCTTCCTTTGAAAAATCACTGCGGTACTGCTGCTGGTGATTCATTGTGCACAATAACTAAAGTTTGAATGAGTCTTTTGCGTGGTTTAAAGGAATGTGGAGATGCACTGAGGCAGTACACTTAGCTTTCTTGTTTCATGCCCAAACATGTTCAGACACAACTGATATTGACATCAGTCAGGAGCTTACATAGGACTAGGAATACAAGTTGGGTTTGGGTTTGTTTTGGTGAAGTTCCTATCTCCATCTGGTGCTCTGTGCCTCTCCACAAGGTTTTCAGTTGCTGCAGGATTTACTGTGGAGACTTTTAAAATAAAAAAAAGTTGATTGTGATAGCCACGTTTTTTTCTTTGAGGACTGTGAGTCTCTTTGAATTGGTTGCAAATCACATCAGTTAGGTCGTAGTCTCCCACAATAGAACTTCTTCCTTTCTATGGCTTGGAGTTTCATATTTGCTGCCACTGCTTTTTTTATCCTAGATAATCTGTTTCTCCAGCAATTCAGTGGCTGCGTGCACCAAGGGGGAGGAATTTCTGAATTCCTTATACGATCTGAGGCTGTCTTTACAAAGGTCACATGAATTAATACGCCCTGTGGTTTTTAACACCTGCATCTATTATCTGCCGCAGTGTACTTGGAGATGGCAGGACCTCAGCAGGCTTGACATTATGACTGCTTTTATACTTGATGACTGTTTCAGAACACTGTGAGGGGGGTGGTATTGCTTTCATCTTTGCATTTTAAGAAAACTTGCACAATCTGGTCCAAATACCCAGGAGAGAAAAAGGGGCTTGGGACTGTGGTTCTTTGCCTCTTCCCAGTCAGCACTGCAGTGTGAGGCATGCCCCTGCTTACCTGGTGCTTTTATATCTGGGCTGCTGCACAGCTTCCTGTCACCTCCTGTCTTTCAGAGAGTGGCAGGCAGGCTTCCAGTCCTGAACTCAGCCACTCAAGTTAAACTGGTACAGGCCTTTAACGTAGCTGCATTTTAAATCGGTTAATCCCTTTAGCTTGCATTGGTAAATCACTGAGTTAAGATCAACTGATCAAATGCGTGTTCAATCAGATTAGGGGTGTTTACATTAGCAGTTTGCTAAGTCTGTGCAGTCAAACCAGTAAGGCTTTTCTCTGGGCAGGTGGGGCTTTTTGGAAGAAGTGATTTGATTTACTTTCCAGGTTTAGGTTCTGTAGTGGAGTTAGTGCTGTATAATAAAGTTGCTTTTCAGTATGGTTTCCAGGTTCCAGAAAAGGGTATCCTCAGAAAGTTGGTAGTGAACCTATTTCCTGAGGGTGGCATAATGGTCATTTCCTGAGGTATGATGCTGGCTTTCAATTTCTTGCTGTAGATGAGGGGAGGATTTTTCATCCTCATCTTTGATGCATCATTGATCTTTGGCACAGCCTTTGGCTACTGATATTAATAGGGAGATTTGGTGTTTTGTAGTCTTTACTAAATAATTGTATCAAAATTGTCTCTCACAATTTTCTATGTGCTTTGCAGTACATGCCACAAAATTCAGGGCAGCTGGCAGCAATGCGCTATTTGTTAGTGGAAGCCTTAACAAAGGCCACCAGTTGTAAAGTCTGGAATTTCCCTTTTGCGCACTTGGGGAGGTCAGGACTGAAGTCCTCTGGTGGTGTTAGCAGTAATGAAGTCTTGCCCTGCTTTGATAAATATTTTGGCAATAAAAAGACAGTTTTGTGCCTGGCTGTGCTAAGCTTATACCTTTTACCACAGTTTGTTAAAATATTGTGTTTCAAGAGCATAAACATTGATAAAACAAAGTTAATTGTCCCTTTGAATGAAAAAGGAAACAAAATATTGAAGCTTGCTTGTGATGCAGCTTGTAATAGATTTTGGGACTTAATAGCCTCAGTAGCTGAACTCTTGCCTCTTTTGCATCTGTGTTTTTTCCACAGGTACTTCCTTTCTGACTTTCAGTAGCAGAGAGAAACTGAAGACCTTGAAGAAAGACGCCTGTGGCCCCTTGCTCGGCAGTAACAATGCTGCAGCGATGAGATTATAGTGAGCCCGTCCTGTGTGGCCTCCATGGGTCCCACTCAACTCAGCACACAGGATCATGGGAAGAGGGTGGCAAGTGTATTTGAGATGGAGGAGGAAGGGCTTTCACTCTTCCCTGGCTCGGAGAACCCTCCTGAGCATGCAGGTATGGAAAAATTTTACTAAATCCATGCAAGCTAAAGGCTATGCATTCTTTCAGCTGCAAGCAGAGTCAATACTTGGCAAAATTTTAGGGTGAGTTCTGCTGTGCTTGAGGCACTCACAGAGAATGTCTAACAACAGAGTCAGTTATTGATAGTTGAAGATGACTGGGTTTATCCAGGTGATAAATGTGTTAAATATTTTCCTTATTTGATGTTCTAGAGGCTAGGTCTGTGGTGGTAAAATGAATTTCTTTTTGTTAGCCGCATCAAAAACTGCTGAACAATAAAGCTGTACTACATGTTACAATCCAACAAGGATTAGCGATGTAAAGAAATAATAGGTTCTTGCAGATTCATATAATGGAAAGACAGTCAGAAGTTTCCTCTACACATTTCTGAGGGTAACTGAGGTTAAAAGAGTATCAGGAAATAGAATTGAGATTTTGCAGTTCTAATCGCTATGGACACACACAATCCTACACTTTCAAACTGTAAGAAGACATAGTATAACATCTCTGGACAGGTAACAGGGAAAAAAAAAGGAAGGCACAAGTGAGGTGTTTAGCATAGTATCAGAAACTTAATGAAAATATGACAAATAAATGTAGCTGTTGAACAGTGAGGCACCAGGTAAGAGGCAAAGATATAAAAAGGTGATCTGAGCATTGAACAAGGACTCATCAATAGAGTAGAAGCAAAGAGAGTAGTTGAAAGGTAAAGAGATATTACCCAATAGAAGTTCTTAAAACAGATTTGAGGACAGGAAGAGAAAACAACTGATAAATGCCTTACAAAAATGCAAGAAAAAAAGCCACAAAATGGGGAAAAAATTATTAAATAGAGGATCTACCAAAGAAGGAGGACCCTAATGAGAGCTAAAGGTGCAGAGATGGCAATCACGCTTGATGCATCTCAAACTATTTCTGTGTTATCTTTGACTACAGAAAATGACAATAATAAGCTATATAACTAAAATGGTTCATATTCAACAACGGAAAATGATTTTCATCCATCAAAGTATAAGCCTATCTGTCTCAATTAAATGGGCATAGGAATGGTAATCAGACGTTTATGTAACGTTTTAAAGACAGGTAAGAAATCCACAGGACAGACAAATCCATCTTGTGGAAGTCATTGAATTACTCTGCTGTCCCTCAGAAACATATGAATGTCATTTGAGGCTTCCGCAAAGTTGGTATACCAATTAATATATATGCAATGGCAGACAAATTAATTTGAAATAACTAGGCATTGTGTAATTTCCTCTGGGTAATAGATTGTGTGAAGAGAAATATAGTAGAACAGGAGAGGGGAATATCAGAGACTTAACCTTTCTGATGACATTTTCCTGCTGTTGAATGTGCAAGGAGAAGTGCAGGCCAAAATGAGTGACCTCCAGACCTTGGGATTGAAAATCAACACCAAGATACTTACGACTGTGAAAACCAATATGTAGTGAAGAACACTAATAATAATTTCTGAGACTGACCTAAAGCTGTTTACCATTTCAGGAACTCAGACAGAATAGTAAGTGTAACTGAGAGTAAAGATAGAAGTATTAGAACCGTACGTGTGAAAATGAGACCTGCCATTGTAACCCTGATGCTGATCAGGAAATGCAGAAGCCTTGTTCTGCAAACCAATCCCTATGAATGAACTCCACTGTAAAGGCTTTCTGGGCATACCTAAGCATAATCTGGAGATTTACCAAGACATGCTGTTTGTAATCTTTGTAAACAGCTGCCATAGAAGAATCTATAGTTTTTGACATACAGAAAAATACTTGCACTATGAGCTGTGCAGAAGGACATGTCAGATGTCAGCATGGCTAGAATTAAGTGGAATGAAAAGAGAGATGGCTACTAGGAAGGGGATAGACAAATAACATAGGCAAGCACTGGCTGGAATGCTTAAGGTGGTGAGACGCGCTGGAGTAGACCAAAGATGTTTTCAGAAAATGCAGCTAGTGGCAGTTGCTGCACAAGACCATGTGAAATGTGAGGCAGTAGTGAAGGCCCTCTGTTTCAGATGGAATAACAAGGTTTAGTAAATGAACTGTCAGTATGAGAGTGCTTCAGTTCTGGGAGCAGGGAGCACTCTTGAAGAAGAAATTATGTAGGTTCCAAAGGCTCACAGAGCTTGTGCAGTGTGCCCCTGACTCCACAAAGTTGCTGTGTTCTGTCTTGACAGTTTCCCCAAGCGTTCCAGTTACAGGGATTGCCTCCTCAGTCTGCTTTTTGTAGGGTCGTGGTTTCAGCACTGGTTTTCTGTCACTATTTGACTGCTGAACCATTTTTCCCTATCCTTGTGCATGAGCATGGCAGAGAATAGGAGTAAGAGAACTGGAGGCGGATTCTGAAGAAAATTACTTTCTGCACAGTCTTGGATTTTAGCTCAACTTTTTTGCAGTTCTTTCTCACACAGTGCAGAAGAACACCTGGCCTGAGTGCATTTTAGCTCTTTCTAAACCCTGTTTTGGAGGGGAACAAGCATGAAGCTAAATCTGCTTATATAGTTGAGGTGAAACTGTTTGGATTATGTCAATAGTTGGTTTGTTGCAGAAGATACACTTGCCCAGAAGGGGAGCCTGTGGAATGGGAGACTTGATCTTTTCATTCGTGTGTTTGGGGAGATAGTGGGTTTGAGTGAGGGTATCGGTTATTGTAAGGAATGGGGCAATCAGCTGCAAATACCATGCTTCCCTCATGCATGTGGCCTTTTTTTTTTTTTTTTCTTTTTCCTCGGTACTGTTTGTTTCAGTAGAAAATCCCCCCCTGAAGCGGAAGAAGGGCCCAGCCCCTAAGATGCTGGGAAATGAAGTGTGCAGCGTCTGTGGGGACAAGGCCTCCGGTTTCCACTACAATGTCCTGAGCTGTGAAGGCTGCAAGGGCTTCTTCCGCCGCAGCATCATCAAGGGTGCACAGTACGTCTGCAAGAATGGCGGCAAGTGTGAGATGGACATGTACATGCGTCGCAAGTGTCAGGAGTGCCGGCTGCGCAAGTGCCAGGAGGCAGGCATGCGGGAGCAGTGTGAGTGTGGGAAATGGTGCTGGCAGGAGCACTGTGGGTTTGGGACAGGAGGTGTGGGGGGGTGGGCTGCGGGCTGATGCATTTAAAGAAGGGTGCAGTGTGAGTGCTTGGGGTCACATGTGAGCATGCAGGCTGCATGCTGGAATGTGTGTGGGAAGTCGCCTAGAGCTTAGCAGGGATCATGTGGAGAGGTGAGGCTGTTAGTGGAACAACACTGGTGTACTGAGAGCCCCAGCCCTGCTGTATTCCTTGTAAAAACTCGTAGAATATGACATCAGAGGAAAGACTTGCAACTAAGATTTATACATTCTTTAGTATGCTGTCAACTGTATCAGTAACTCAGGTTTCTGTCTTGTGATCTTGTGACCAGGACTGCAAGGTTGGTCACCGTGCTCCTTGAACAACAGGCACTTTCCTTTGCCTCGTACTGTGAGCTTGTGACAGAGGTCAAGGGCAGCACCACACTACTGCAGCTGTGTTTGTACAGACCTGATCTTGTTGTTCCCTTTAGTGAACTCTTCTATTTTTCTGATGTAAGCCGTAAGGCTGCTGTTTCTGAATATTTGACAATGTTCCTGCTCACATATCAGGAACAGCCCTCCTCGGCCAAGGCATCCGGGTTTCATCCCTTTGCTGGCCAAGACTGACCAAACGGATGCTCAGTTAATGTTAAGTCTGTTTGAAGTCTCCTTTTCTGACATCCAGCCCCCAGAACAGTGAGGAAACAGAGGGTATTTCAGAAACATAAAAATACTTCTGCAAAAAGTAAGTACCACTGAGCAGTACCAAGGAAACTCGCTGTTCAGTTTTTTCAACATGAAACATGGCACACCTAATATGTAGTCAGTATCTTTGTCACACTGGTTTGTATCAGCATTATGCGTGCTGTCTTTGCCCCATTTCACCCTGTGCCTGAGAGCTACACAACAGATGTATTTGAAAGGCTATGTAACAAGGCTACCTGTCCACCTTGCTAATCTTATGTTGCAGGTAGATACTAGAGAGCCTCAATGTGCTTCTGTGTTTACTCACTGTCTTATGTTGAAGACAGCTCAGGAAAATTAGGCCAAAAGGAATCTTTGGGTTGTTATTAACAAATGCTTGGCATTTGTTGTCAACACTGTAATCCCCACTGCAAATTCACCTTGTTAATCTTGACAGAAGCTAAGGGCTTTTTCTTCCAGCCGTTTCACTTAGAAGGCCATTCCAGAACTTCCCTCTACTAGTTGTTGGAAACATTCTTCTAATTCCCAGACTGAAGTTACTCATGGCCAGTTTATTGTTCTTAAGCCAGTGTGAACCATGAGGTTAAATAGTTCCTTCATGGCAAACCAAGTGACTTAGATTGCTTTGAATTTAGCATAGTGTAGAAGCTTGCTCATAGGCACTTTTCAAGATCCAGTAATATCTGGTAACTTGTGACTTGGCTATAAATTCTTTGAGCATCTGAGTCCCAAGATGAGGGACCGTAATAGCTTGGATCAATTACTTGCCTTCTTAAACTAACACTGTGACTAGCATTCTCTAATTTTACAGATCCCCCTTAATTTGGTAATTGTATTGAACATCTTTGCTGTTAGAATTGTAATTTGTGTGTGTGTACCTGTGAGCGCATCCTCCCTGTTGGAAGTCAGGGATAAAGGTTACTGTTAGCTTGAATGTGCTGTGTTCTTCCTCTTCCTTCCAATCCTGTGGACTGTCCATTTCAGAATGCACTCTCATAGTAGTTCTCCATTTCTTGTCTTCATGTTTAACATGATTCTTTTGAGAAGTGCAAGTATATACTTTGTTCAGTTTTGAGGCCTGCCTTCCTGTGTAGCAGCTATGTTTCCTTGTTACTTGTGCATAAGAAGTAGCCAAAGAATCTTTTAGCACTTTTAAAATCTTAAACTTTTAAAATCTTAACTTTTAAAATCAGAGTCAAGCTTTATGTTTTAAATTTTTTTTCCTGAAGATATGTTTGGGGTTTTTTTCCCCGGTCGTTCCTTTTTCTGCTTTTTGTTCATTCATCACTAACTCATAGGATGATTCTCTTGAAGGTAATCCTTGAATCCAGGCATGTCTCACAGTTTCCTTTTTTGGGATGCAGCTTGCTGATAGTTTTTGCAGCTTTGACTTAAAGAAACAACAAACCTCCTCTACGTTCAGATCAGTAAATTCCTCAGTTAGCTTAGTTACAGGCTGTTAACAGGTTTTTGTATTTAAATTAGCTAATGAGCAGTAGGACCAATAAGATTTTTCACAACACGTGCCTCTGAGTTGTTTTATTGCTTAAAATGTTACATCTAAATGGCATATTCTTTGACTTCATGACTGAAGAAGACTTCTAACCCTACTCGTGAAGGACTTGCGGTCCTCAGTATGTTTTAATGCAAAGCTATTCTTTCATTATTCATCTTGCAGTATGTTACTATTCTACAGTCTGCTGCAGATGGGCTATGTAGACAGTTTTCCTTTCACTCTTGAACTCCATCCAGTACTGACTCTGGCCTCTAAAGAGAAGATGAAAGGACACAAGCTGTTAATTTAGTAGTATTGGAAAAAGACACAACAGCAGGATAACATGAAATGTGATAGACACACCATGGCATATGAAGAGAGCACCTGCTGGAATCTGTTATAACATGACATTTTGGGGAATTGCTCAATGGGGAAAGTTGCTGTTGTCTTTGAGATCTGCAGGGCATCATGAAGGGAGCTCCTGTCCTTTGTGAACACTTAGCAAGACAGTATGATTAAAAGAAAGGCAATGGAACAATTTAAAGTGGGGAAAAGAGGGAGAAACAAGAAGTATCACTGTCTGCTGTCTGTGTTGTGTACGCTCTGATATACCAGATACAGGTAGCTGTGATCTCTGCCTCTCCATCCACAGCATATTACCCTGTGTTTAGTGTGGTTTCCAGTGTGCTCCTATGTCATGATTGATCTCTGGCTATTCCTGCTTTAGATGTTCTGTCTGAAGAACAGATCCGACTGAAGAAACTGAAGAAGCAGGAAGACGATCAGGCTCGGACAGTTGTGGTGCATCCAAACCCTCCGAATCCACCAAGTCCTTCCCACAAACTGACACCTGAACAGTTGAGCATGATAAAAAAGCTTGTGGCTGCTCAGCAGCAGTGCAACCAGCGCTCATTCACAGACAGGCTCAAAGTGACGGTAAAAACTCTACCAGTGTACCCAAAATGAGAAAAAGTGAAGTTTAGGGAGTTGGGGTTGTGGGTAAATTATTTGGGAGAACAGAGATACTTTAGCTATTGCATCTGCGGGCTAAAGTTCTGTAAAGAATAGCAAAGGATGATATTCCAATGTGTCCTATTTTCTTTTTCTGTTCACTTCATCTTTTCCTCTTTCTGCCCTGGCTCCATCTTTCACATCATATACATGCTGTCTCTTCCCATTCCCACAGCCGTGGCCCCAGGTTCCTGACCCTAATAACCGTGAAGCAAGGCAGCAGCGTTTTGCTCACTTTACAGAACTTGCAATTATCTCTGTGCAAGAGATTGTGGACTTTGCCAAGCAACTACCTGGCTTCCTGGAGCTCACCAGGGAAGATCAGATCGCTTTATTGAAGACATCTACCATAGAGGTGAGAGTTTGGCTCCACGACAATACATAGTAGCAGAGATGAAAGAATTTGGAGTACCCACCTGGAGAACTGTTTCCATCCCTTTTTTGGGATGGCAGGCTGAAGGACCTCAGCTATGGGACCATTACTGCAGTGCCAGGCTATACTGGCAAAGGGCCATGGAGGAGAATGAGGCAAGAGCCTTGGTAATGGTAAGCAGGTGTTCACCCCTTTCCAGAAGCAGATACCACAAAGGATGCAACAGAATTTACCTTGGAATTTTTAATCACTCTGTGAGAACCTGCTTGGAGGGTTTGGGGTTTTTTTGTTTGTTTTTTTTTTTTTTTTTTTTTCAGAAATGCTCTAACACTCAGCAAATTATGTTGTAATGGTTTTTTTCCTGTTTTCAAATCAAGTATATCTATTTCTGCTTACAGGTGATGTTGTTGGAGACATCTCGGCGCTACAATCCAGAGATTGAGAGCATCACCTTTCTTAAGGACCTGAGCTATAATCGGGATGACTTCGCCAAAGCAGGTGGTGCATTAGACAGGTGTTTCTTCCTTCCCTGTCTTGTGTTCTTTCGTTTTTTTCCATTTTAATGTGGGCTGCTGGAAATAGTATGTGGGGCCTTAAAGGTGAAGTCAGGTGAGAAGATTAGAATACAACCAGACCAATAGCCCTACAAACATTTTTTGCTTTTAACATGTGATGCTAGCTCAGTTAATGTCCTTTTTTTGGTGTGAACTTGCTTTGGAAAATTTGGACTCTTAACAGCATGAGAATTTTGCTGTAAGAGTGCACCTAGGGCAAGCAGCTGGTGTGAACTTGCTTGCTGGTAGAGGTCTGACGTGGACTTGTGGTCTTAGAGGCATATCAGATCACAAAAAATCAAACCCTAGTCTTCTCTCCTTTGCAAGTATATCACTTGCTAATCTGGATGCGTGCTTTGAGTGATGACATTAGTGTGATTACATTTCAGTTGATGTGAAGTCTATACTGTGCACTGAAGATCCCTGTAGCGTGCTTTAGACATTTCATCAGCCCAGTATATGATGATGGTGTGTGGTGATGTGATTTCTGAAGTCTGTTTTTCCAGGAGCGATGAGTGTCTGTAATTTCAGATGAAGTAACAGGAAGCATGTATGTTCAGCATTTCTGAAAACGAAACTTTGGCTGTCCTTTGTGTGATTTTTTTCGTTTTGTTTTGGTTTTGTTTAATTCTTTGGATAGCTGTTTAACCATTTATACTTGAGATGGCTTTTATATGCAACTTTGATGCTCTTCCTGGTAGTCTTTTCTTCAAATTATTAGGAAGGCAAAAACCAGGCAGCCAGAAAGATTCCCTCCATCTCATTCATCCTTCTCTGATGAAGTTGTACTGCAGGAAATTAGAAACTTGGATGCTATTTTGGGGGAAATGCCTAAAGTTTTCAGCATGATTGATTGTATAGCACATAGCACAAAGAGACTTGATTTGACAGTGGCCTCTATATGTTATGACAATAAATATCAATCATTTCTGCCTGACTGGATTTATCAAAGGTGATTGGAAGCCTAAGTCAGGCTCTGCCTCAGCTCTCCCAGCTGAAGGAAATGGCATAGTTCAGACTTCTTGGAACTATGTGTTTTCAGCTCAGACGGACTTCAGATGAATCTGGAGCATGGGATTAAAGCTTTCTTCCAAAGCAAGAGGCCTATTGGGTTTGAAGGAGGTGGTGGTGTGAGAGTGGAAAGTGTAATGTACTTGTGGCCTTCTGACTTTCTGACAGACTTACCTGACAGTTGGTGTCATGTTCCTTTAGCTGTTCCCTAGTAATGTGCTGTGAGGCATTTAAGGCTCTAAGAAAACCCAGAAATAGCATCATTTTACAGTTAGAGCCTGACTGCTTGGCCACCATTGTTGGTGCTCACCAGTAGTGGTGGGACTTAAAGGGAGGTTTCAGCCATGCTTGGAACATAATGTAAGGGGTTTTCCCTGCCTGCCTGTCCTCCCCACTCCCTGGAGTGCTGCAGTGGGTTTCTGGCAGCTTATTCCGTGAGAGGGATGGAGAGAGATGGGAGATAACTGTTGTTGCCTCACCTTGTTCTCTGCTGTTTGTTGCAGGTCTGCAGTTTGAGTTCATTAACCCCATCTTTGAGTTCTCAAAGGGAATGAATGAGCTACAGCTCAATGATGCTGAATATGCACTTTTAATCGCCATCAACATTTTCTCTGCAGGTAAAAAGCCAGGGAGATCTGAAGAGCTGCAGCAGTGAGTCAGAGGGCAAAGAAAGTAGACTTAAGGAAGGTCATAAGCTGAAGAGGAGTAATAGAGAGAGTTATAAGGTCTAGTGATAAAGAGTGTGTTACTGCTTCTGCTTAGGGTATTCATTGTATTCTGAATTTTCTAGTACCACCTCCAGAGGAAATCAGATTCCCCACTGCTGGAAAAGAGTATAGGAAAATCAGCCAATACTTATCTTCCTCATTTAGAAATTCTTATTTTACTGTCCCCTTGATGTACTTGGCATGTCGCTGGAGTGATGGATGTTACGTGCCATAAGCGACATCTTGTGGTCAAGTAAAGATACTCTGGGTGTGCGACCAGTATTGCCCTGGGCCAGGTCAGGGCTTTGCAAAGAAGCTACGTCTACTCTTTACTTCTGTTTTGTCTTTGTGACCTGAAAGATGATTTTTTTTTCCTTTGTACCTGTTTTCTAACTGGCTCAGCTGCTGGAGAGACTTTCCCTTTCCCTCCTGAATGGGAATTCAGCTTACCATCTCCACTGGGACAGGAATGTGAGATGAAACAAACACATATAGTGCCATTTGGTCTCTCTAACCTTCCACCCCTAGAGAAGTGAGATCAGACTCCCCATGTGCAGTAGATATCACTGAGAAAGAACAGATACAGAAAACTGACATAGGTGTTGCAGTCATGGATGACTCTCTCAGCTGTGCTGGGTGAATGCTAGGTGAGGTTTTGGGGAGAGACCATATTGAGGGACTGGGGTTAGGCAAGTATGTCAAGTCCAGTGAAGCCGCTTGTGGCAATCTGCTTACTTTAACCTGCTTTTTGGCAGACCGACCGAATGTGCAGGACCAGTCCCTGGTGGAGAGGCTGCAGCACACCTATGTGGAAGCCCTTCATTCTTACATTTGCATCAATAGACCAAATGTAAGTGCCTGACCAGAACACCTCCAATAATGATGCAAACTGATTTTGTGTTTATGCAGGCGCAGTTCCTACATTACTGTCTGTAACAGGTCTCTTGCTGCCTGTATTGTCATGCTCTTCCCTCTGTGGCTGTTTGGTAGCAGCTCTAAATGCAGGATTTGTGAGCTGTCGCAGCCTGCTGACCTGTATCAGGTTCCATCGTTTAGCCAGCAGGGAATGTCTGGAGTTTTGGGACATAGTGTAGTACTTGTATTCCTCCACACTGCTGCCTCCTGGTGAGTGCTGTGTTTAGAGGAAGTCAGCGTACAATGTATCGTCTGGTGTGGTAGTTTCTTTGAACAAGGTTTTAGTGTGAATTTATTAACAGCTGTCTATTTGTCTGACTCTGCAGGACCACCTGATGTTTCCACGGATGTTGATGAAGCTGGTCAGTCTTCGGACACTAAGTAGTGTCCACTCTGAACAGGTGTTTGCCCTTCGGCTGCAGGACAAGAAACTCCCTCCCCTGCTCTCAGAAATCTGGGATGTGCATGAGTGACCGCATGCTCCCAGGGCACTGATGTGCCGACATAATGCCATCTCCCAGCCTTTGCTAACGAGAAGCCAGCCTCCCCTCTCCAAAGCACTGAACTCTGGGCTAGGCAGTGCAGGCAGTGATGAGCCTGGGGTTTCAATGTTGTCATGAGACTATGCAGGAGGCAGCTGGGGTACATCAGATGAGGGGGTTGGTTTTGATGTAGTGCCCATACCCCAAAGGAATAACACGAAACATCTGAAAATGGTAGAAATGAAGACCTCCCCGCCCCCCCCAGCTTTCTTCAGAGTCTTTCTCTTCTCTAGGCATGTCCTGAGGGCTTGCCCATTGATCCTCTCCTCTCTTGTTGATTATGAAAATGAATTTGCAGGAACTTGCCAAACCCTCTCTATTTGAGAGTAACCCAGCTCAAAAGGCTTCTGCAGGGTCCCCAGTGTACCTGGATCTGAGGAGCTCAGGGAAGTCAATGTGGATGTTCTAGGGGTTTCACTGGGTTTCCTATAAATAAAATCTCTTGTATGTGCTGCCCTTTACAACGATTCCAAGAGAAGTAGCTGTTATTTCTTAATTATGAGACTTCATCTCTAGAGCTGCCCTTTCATTCTGGCCCTCCTTTGGAAAAAGGATTCCTCTAATGTGTAGTGCCCTTTGTCTAACAGGGAGGCCCTCTGTGTAGGGAGCATTCGTACATCAGAAAGACATCAGGCATAAAGTAGTGGATTTTTTTAATGTAATACATCGCAGTTTTATCTCATGGTGGTTCTCAAGCCAGTTCACTTTACCTTTGATTTGCTAACAGCTGGAAACCTTTAGCTCAAAACAAATCAGGGCATAGACTTTATCTTTAGAGGTGGAATAGAAGAAAGATAGGTGGGAAGGACTGGTACCTAGTCAAGGTAGGTGTGGTGGAAGGATCTCAAAAACTTCCAAGAATTTGGAGCATGTGGTATGTGTTCCAAGGTGGGTGTGAAGATGTATCGGCCAAGGAGAGAAGACACACTGCATTTAGTGAAATATGTGGGCATTGCGTAAGCTATGGGCTGCACAACTCTCAGATCATGGGCTGCAGGAATATTGGGTGTAACCAGATCCACTTGCGTCTTCTTCCTTTTGCCAAAGTCTTTCCAAGGTACTTGCTCAAGGCTTTAGTGATGGTCATGGGATATGGAGGTCCCTCCTGTATGAGGAGTGCCAACTGCTTTAGAAGGACGGTTGGGTCTTGTATCCTTTCTTCACTTTGGGCACTGTGAGATCCACACTGGATTTATGCCCCATGTTCTTAAGTATCCACATCCGTAAGTATTCTAGGATTTACAGCAATACTTTGTCTGACAGAAGAGAAGTATACTGTTGTAAAACATGTTCTTCATTTTCAAAGAAACAACATCTTATGGCTGATCTCAGAGATGTAACCTTAAGTATCCTGGTAGCTTGGTCTCATGAGTCTTCTCTGTGATAGGGGTCTATGTTTGCTTGCCCGGTGAGCATCCCAAGAGCCTAGGTTCACATGGCTTGTTTTTTTGTTTGTTTGTTTTTTGGTTTTTGTTTTTTTTTTTTGGCTGTGTATCTGAGCGCTATGCCCGTGGTGAGGGTATCGTGTCCATTTTGCACTTGAGGTTGGTCCCCTGCCACTGGCCTTCACTCTGCACCTTTGTAAAGCACTTGTAACAATCTGTAAAATAATCTGTTGTTTTTTATAACTCATTGCAATTGCAAAAATTCTTGTTTAAATCTGTATTTTTAACTAATCTGTTTGAGAAATGTTAATGTTTATATAAAAGAATAAAGCCTAATACAGGATTTTGACATTCTCTGATGTGCTGTCATTAGATTGAAGGAGGGTGGAATAAGTTCTTGATACAATAAGCTCAAAGCTGATATGAAAGTGAGTGTACGGGTTGGGGAGAATCAAGAAGTGGTGAAAAAGAAATAGTGCAGCCCCAGGCAGTTCCTTTGGGCCTCTGCTATGAGATTTTAGCTTGCTATGCACCTTGCTGTGTGCCAGAGCTGGCAAACAGGTGAAGGGGATTAAAGGCATGTCATGAAAACCATGAATTATCCATACATATGTCACCTTGATTTGTACAGCTATGTTCAGAATTTAAGCCTTTTATTCCATGTGCTCTACTCTGTTTTCTGTATATTGTGGTTCACCAAAATTGAAATAGGAGTCCAGTGTGCCCCTGGCTACTGAGTGGACTTCAGCAGGATCCTAGCTGCTGCCTGGTATGAATACATCAGAAATGATCAGCACAGGAATAGCTGTCCATGCACATGACCTCAAAGGCAAGGGTAGAACCGGGGGAAGCGGAGAGCTGTCCAGCATTAGCTGCTTCCTAAGTACTTTACAATCCCCTGCCACAATGGGAAAGGAAAGCAACTGTCAATTCAGCAAGGCTCCACACCACAGGCTAGTCTGCTGAAGCCGCTGCATTACCTTAGAGTATAAAATTTAAATTGGAAACTACTAAATCAGAGGAAGAGGGAATAGGAGAAGGCTTAGGAGGCTGGAGCGGCATAGGTGGTGGGGAGTAATGAGTAGAGCTCAAGCCAGCCCTGTGTGGATTAAGAGGGTGGCTGGGCCCTACTGCAAGGATTTGCTAAAGAATGAGGCTGTCAACAGGCAGACGAGGCAGTGGCAATGAAGAATGCAGCTTCATTTTTAGCTTCATTTTCTTTATTTTGAGCTGCATCTCATTTTTTACTAATTTGAAGAGAAAAACTGCATGTAAATCTGAGGAATTTTCAAGGTACAACCCATAGTGTTGCTGTTGATGGCAATGGTGAAAATGGTGATTTTCCTGGGCTCTGGCTTCTCCATCCCTTTTCATTATCATGTAATCAAGTACAAGCTCCTTGTTTACATATTCACATTCTCATTGTTTTAAAGTGCAGACCAGTACAGAATTAGTTATTTTGTTTTATAGCAGCTTCCCTGGGCTGAAGTAAGCAGGTGTGGGGGAAGAACCTTCCTTGAGGTCAGTGGCCCCTTTGTACTTCTATATTTGCAAAATGCTGCCTAGGCTTGAGGCTCAGTCCTGCCGCTCCAAGTCTTTGTACCTATCTGTTTCAAATTCATTTTGCTAACTTGGTCACTGGAGAAATCATGGGGTGCTTGAACTGCAGTTGCGGGAGGTGTTCCCTGTGGGCTGTATGTACCCTTATGCAACAGCTGTGTTTGCTCATGGTCTATTCAGATCAACAGGGGGAGGAAGAAAAGATGGGTGTATTTCTGAAATCCCAGTTCCTCTACAATGGGCAGTATAGCTGTGGAATATCAAGTATTTCACTATTTTCCACCTTTTTTTTTCCCCAAACAACTGGGATACTTGCATTAGTTCTGGCTGCATTTTGGGTTTCCTTTAGTAATTTTGGTTTTGTTAATACACAGATTTGGTAGCGCAGTGTACTGGTTTCCAGGAGCTTGGAAGGCATTAAAAAAGCTGTACCTCAAGCTTTTAATAACCAAATTATCTTGTAACGTTACGAAGCCAGTAGCAGATCAGCAGCTAAGTAGCTGAGGGTGGAAGTACGCAGCACTGCATCTCCTTGCTTCCTTACCCGTGTAGCTCCCGCCGGCCTTGCTGGCCCAGAGCCGGGCTTCGCTGTGAGGAGGCATCACCTTCTGCTTGCCAGGACGAGGTCTGAAAGCTTCCTGTGGCCGAATTTCCAGGTTATCTCCACCCAGCGCGGTCCGGAGGGCTGTGTCCCCACAGGATTCCTTTTCCCGCCCCGCCATTTCGCCCTTCAGCCGCCCGCCTCCCCGCGCGCCCCCACAGCGCTGCCCTCCGCGCGGGCAGCGCCGGCGCGAGCCAGCTGCAGCGCTCCCCCGACCCGAGAGGCAGGCTAGTGAGATGGCTTTCCCCCCCCGCTATCGGCTGCGAGTGGTTCGCTCCGCCCCTCCCTCCCTCAGGGTGGTGCGTTCCGCTCCTGGTCCTTGATGCGGAACTGGCCGGGCGGCGGCGGGGTGGCAGGTGAACGGGGGCGGGTGCCCGTGCCCGTGCCCGCGCCCGGCGGGGTGCGTGCGTGCGCGTGCGTGCGTGCGTCGATCAAAAGCGGGGAGCCTTCCCCAACCGCTCCTTCGCGCGTATCGGGCAGGGGAGCGCGGAGGCGCCTGAGGTGATCCGCAGCCGGACAGCTGCCGGTAAGATCTCTCCTCCACCACCACCACCACGCCCCGGTCTTTGCCGCAGCCGCCCGGTTGGGCGCTGTGGGGGGATGCTCCGTGTACGGCGAGCCCTTCCACAAGGTCACTGCCGGAGGGGGCGGAGGTGCTGGCCCGCCGCTGCGGGGGAGCGGGGCTGACTGAGCTCTGTCCCGTCCTGTCAGGGCTCTGGCTGGCGGGGTTGCGCGGGGCCGCTCGCCTCGGTAGCCCGTTGCGCTGCGCTGTCGCCGCGGGGGCTCTGCCGGCCGGTGGCGGAGCGGTCCCCGGGCGGGAACGGGCAGCAGCCCCCGGGGAGGGGGGTGGTGTGTGTGTGTGTGGG
>JANZLQ010000032.1:21244442-21254877 GCA_026212715.1 Elanus axillaris
GAGGGGGCTCGGCCGGCGGCGGGTGTGTGTGAGGGCGCGGGGCCCGGCGCCCCTCCCGCAGAGCGGGGCGGCCGGCGGGCAGGGCTGGGCCCGGGCCTCCCGGCGGCTTTTCCTCGCTCCCTGCCGGGAGGAAGCGGGCAGGACTGTTAGGACAGGTAGAAGAAGGGAGACGCAGAGGCGACCGATCCCCTTTGAAGAGGTTGAGTGTGCGGCTGGGTGAGGGGATCGCTGCAGTAATGTGGCTGGAAAGGTGCTTTTGCTCCTGGGTTTGTAAACAGCAGATCCTGTTACTCCCCGCGACAATGGAATAGGAAATCCGCTTTATACTAGGCAATTTCTCATGAAGTAACCTATAAATCAGGAGCATTTTCGCTTTAGAAATGGGTGTCGCCACCTTGCTGTGTTGCTCACTTCTATTTTCAGGCGGAGGAGGGGAAGAAAGCTTGGTCTGCGTTACTGTTTGTGTGGAGTCACGATAAAGAAGTGCTTAGAAAAACGATAAGCCTTGGGGAAACTGGTTTGTTGTCTGACTTTCTTCTCCCCCCCCGAACTCACCCATATACCGTGCTGTTTTCAGACGTACACAAAATAACATAGATTATAAATTTGCAGCCCCACGGAGGTAAGGTAGAACTGTGAATCTGGCAATATGCTGTGCTTCCCCAGGGCAAGCCAGCCATTTTCTCTACATTCAGTGCAACTCTGGGTCAGCATTTCTGTTGGTATGCTCTCAAGTGTCCTTGCTGTGCTCTTTGCAGCATCGCTTCTCTGCAAAAAGGATGCTGCTGGTAGACAGAAGCAAGGGGAGGGAAGATGTATTGTGGTGTCTTGAGGGTCACGCAACCAAACCAAAGTCATCCAAATATAGGTTATTTGGGAAGTGTTTCCATTTTTAGACTTGATGCTGCTTGAACCTTGGGAACTGCTTTGGATGGGCACGAGAAGTACTCGCTGTTTTCAGCACTAATGAAAATCTGCAATCCTGACACATCAGAGAGAGGGCAGCTCAGACATCTAACGTAGCTGAAATGTAGTTTTTGCGGGATCTAATCTGGCCTTCCCCTCATAATATGTTATGTAATACTGAACCGACTGATCATTCCAGCTATAAAATAGTTTCTGTTGTCTTGTTAGAAATTGCATAGCTCTTGGACCCAATTTAATATACCCTGGAATTAATTATGCACTCATTAAGCATCTTACTCTGTGTTTAATAAAATGCAAAATCATCAGCAAGTCTCTAGAACACTTTTGTTTGGAAAATAGCCTTGTCCACGCTAAAAGATCTTCACGTGCCTGTCCAGCGGTGCTGCAGTTGTATTGCAAGTCTGGACTTTTGTTTTTTTACCAAATTAACAGCTTTCAAACTGTAAGCTTTGGAATCCTACTGCATCAGTTTCCACACCATTACTACTTTTAAAACAGTTTTAATTTTATTTTCCTTTTTCCCATACAGTAATGTCCACTCTGAAAGAATGTTGTCCATACAAAATGCGTAAGAGGGCCAAGATGTATTTCCATGATGTATGGGTTATGTGCCAAAGCCATGAATGGTCATGAACCAAAGGCTGTGTAGCAACTGGCAAAAAAATAGGTCTTCTGGTTTAAAGTTCTCATGGAAAAACATAAAGAGGGCAGACCTCTCCTTCAACCTTGATACCATTCTATTACTCTTTTGAAAGCAGACAGGGTGTGAATGTAATGAAGTCTGACTTCAATCTGTTTCAGAAGGATTTTGGAGACAGCGAAATGAAAGTTTTGAGGATTTTTAATGCTAAGCCTTACTCACCTAGCCAAAGTAGCTTTTCAGTTTTTACAATATCAGGATTGATGGTGCAGTAGAAATGCTAGAGGCATCAGTGCATCTCAAGCCTTACTAAAACAGCTGTTCATATAATCTTCCTAAATTAAATTAATGTTGGCTTTAATTTTATCTGGCTTGGAGTGAGGGGCACAGAGGCTCATCGTTTATAGCTTTTTCCTTCTCACCTCAAGCTGTATCAGATATTCAAGTTATGTATAGATAGGGTATACTAGACATACTCTGGAAAGATGTTCAGTCTGGTCTATTTAATATCTTTCGCAATGAATCAGTTGAAACCCCAAATATTTATGAAAATTTCTGGTATTAAATTAGCAAGTCACACGTACTGCTGAACTCTAAGAGAATAAATCTGTTCACGTTTTTTGAATTGCAGCACTTGAGCTAATAGATTTTCTGTGATCCTTCTTCCCAGATTTGTTAGAGTAATTACTTTCTTTTTTGGGGAAAAAACAGTGTTAGAGATTTAGTGCATGAGAGTGGATAACAAATGATGTAAAATGTAGCGACTTGGCTGTCATTTCACCCTGTAGGTTTTTAACTAGGTGAGTAGTGCCCTCATGCTCACAAGATGGGAATTGATACTTTTTTGTTAAAACCAAGTACAGATTTGAATGTTTCACTTAATTTCCATTAGAAAGGAATTGGAGACAGGCATTGCATATGTTACAACCCAGATTAATTCCTGCAAATGTCCTTTGGCCTTACTGTGCCTGCATTTAAGATATACTGTATTAAATTTCCCGGCAGCCCCTTACCAGAAATTTAAGATATACTGTATTAAATTTCCCGGCAGCCCCTTAGCAGAAAGGCTTTAACGTAGTTACTCAACACACTGGTAGAAAATACAGAATGTAGCTACTGATTTGGGATTTGCAGCAATGAGGAAAGGATTTAGAAACAAGAATGAAAGAGCTTGATATGCAAGGTTAATATCACTTCCCCAGTTTAAACAATTTCCATCTATCTCAAGGTATAAATTTTCATGAAGGAAAAGCATTGTCAGCGACCTAGCGAGACACAAAGTGAAATAAAAATGAGGAGCATGAGGCATCGGTTAGAAGGGAATGTTTTTTAGTGGGATAATATGTTAATCTGTGGAATAATTGTGATATTTCTTTTGATGATGGAAGGATTTGCTGCTTTTCCTTCGCCACCTCGAGAGCCATGAATAACTGTTACGACGACCTGCTGTCCACTTTCTCTAACTGAGCATGTATAATTCAGCTGGTCTTTGCTCTGTTGCCTGAGCTAGAAAATAATTTTTGTGTGATTAGAATATCTGTCACTGAAGGCCTTTAAACCACATGAAAATTACTGTTGATGATTGAGAAACATGCTCCTGATTTGTCTCCTGGAACTAGAATAACCAACTGAAACCCCAAACCCAGCAAAACTCTGAAGAAATGACCCACATACTGCCAGGAGCTCTAAAATCTCTTTATAACACAGAACTCCTACATGGGGAGGCTATGCATTTTGGTGCCCAGAAACCACTGAATTGTGAGAGGCTGTGTTTACTTTTAATCAGTGTGACTAGCAGGGCCCTTGCAGTGATTTAAAAGTTAGAAGTGCTGCTTGCGTATGCATAAATTACCTATGCTGAGGCAGTTCTCATGCTGTGTTCCTAGGCATTGCGGTTAAATGAGAGACTGTTGCTTTTCCAGGTCCTTGTGAGAAATAACACATCAGTGTAGCAGCAAGGAACAAAGTTTCATGGTTTTCTGTTTCTCCTACAGCCTTCAGTATTTCACAGCAGGGGCAGCCCTCAAAAAAGGGCTAGTCATCGTGTCACTTTTGATGTATCCTGTAATGTTTGTCAGGTCTCTCCATTTTGTTTTGTTTGTAACTAATTTCTAAATGTTGTTCTAAGTGGTATTTGTGAGAATCGGTAAAGTAACCTTGTTTTTTTTTACACAGGGGACAAACATACCCAGATTGACAGTAACGTATCTGATGACCTCCAGGATCTGTGTGCTATCTCATGAACAGAGGAACCTTTTTCTTAATCTGTTCCTTTTCTTAGTCACATCTGTGAGTTCAGCACCATGGTTGTGTCCTGCTTCCCTTCATATGCTAACTGAATTTCCCACTGTCAGTATCAAATGTTTGATCGTTGTCTTGCCTGTAGCTTTGACACTAGCTTCCCTGGATCTCTGCTTGCCTAGGTATATTGTACTTGCTCTGGAAAGGTCCTTGTGACAGGAGATGAGGAGTTCTGCCTCTGCCTGTTTACATCTCATCAGATAACAGGAGGAGAGGCGTGCTTTTTGTGATAAAGATGATTAGGAATCAAAACCAGTATTCACCAAAATTGCTTCACCCACTAACACCGAGGAGTCAGCTGCCGTCTCTGTGTCTGTTTCCACTCGATAGGGGTTAACCTGTGCTGCGCTGGAGCTACAAGCTGGGTGTGCTTGTTCTGCCTTCTAGGCCACCTCGTTTCTCCCCTCTTCCTCTCGCTTGTCTTCAGATACATCCAGCAGGTGTTGTGTTTTCCCTCCTTCCTTTGCCACGGTGACTGCTGATGTCCAGAAGGTCCTCTTGGGACCCCTTGTTCCGTCACTTGTGGGCCCTAACTGTTGCTTGAGGTGGTTCCTGTCCCTTCTTCGCCCTGAGGTTCCTTCCTCCAGTGTTTACACGTGGGTGAGTCTGCCAAACACGCGCTTCTCACGTTGCAGAGCTTTAGCAGATTAAAAATGGGCTCTTCTCTTTGATTTCCTTTCAGTTTTGACCAGCTGGTACTATGATTTATCCCCAAAATTAATAGCGGGATTGGTTTCAGAATAGGAATTTCTGATCTTCCACAGTGCTGATGGAGAGAAGGGGAAGGTGTGTGGAGGGAAGGAATTACAGGGCAGGTGGCACATGCGGGGAGACAGGCTGGGTGTTTCTAAGACAAGGCAAAACAGATGTGAGGCTCTGAGTACCAACTCTGGTGCTAACAACAGCCAAATAACTGGGTTATTTCAAATACTTCTCTTTATTTTCTGGTTCTCATTATTCTGAGCAACGTTTCAGCGTGTTTCCACTCTGGTTGTGAGTGTCCCCCCCTTTTCTGCCTTATAAACGGCTGGAATGTATTGTCAGGATCCCAGCGAGCCTGTCATTTGTCCCTGTGGAGCCCATCTCCAGGAAGGAGAATTGAATGTGCCTGTATTTGGTGATGCCATGTTAAATGAGGAGTTGAATAGCTTGAAACCTATGTGAGAGGAGAAGCCAATAGTCATTGGTGCACTCCTCGCTGTTTTCCTGCAGTGTGTCTTTTCTACCCGCTGTCCCCTTGTACAGGTCTCCTCTCTGAGCTCCTGGCCTAGGCTGGGGAGGCACGGTGGCAGGGGAGAACGCTGAATAATTTAGCAGTTGCAGCTGCATCCAGCAGTTGTCTCGGTGTAAATGTTACACGCTTTGTTTTCACGTTAATTTTTTATGGCTGTACATTTGCAGTGTTTGGCTTTTGGAAAAAAAAACAACCAACCTGCTGGTGCCTGTGTTATGGGAAGTGTGGCCCGCTTCTCAAACGGGACCTGGGCAGAGGGCTGGGAATGGAAGTGTCTCATGGGTACTGGGGTCTGTCTAGGCTGTGCTCAAAAGTTGCTCAGCTCAAAACTTGAGCCGAAACCAGTTCCGGTTCAGAAAAGAATGTACTGCTATAGTGGTTGCAGAAGGTGAGGCTAATTCAGTGCAGGGGCTTTGAGTAGGTTTTGAGGTTTTCAGTTGCTGTTCCCCTGCCTCCTTGCAAACTGTACAAGCAGCTGCTACTGGACTTTTGAGGACTGATGAAAAGCTGATGAGGTAGAAATAGGTGAGAAGGCTCTTTTATTTTGTGCTGGTGACATTGCACAAGGAGGGGGGGAAAAAAAGGACAGACTTGAAAAGAGTGAAGGGCAGGGAGCCAAAGCTCCTGTGTTACTCTTCTGTCATGCAAATCTCTGGAGATTATTTTTAAATAAAAGATGAATTTAAATATGAACAGTGTAGAGCAGGAGAACTGGCCGGGTTGACAGAGGGGTTTTATGCCAGAATTTATGTTCTACGAGGAGATGGTGAGTGGTGCTCTGCGTGCCCTGCACTATGAGGAGCTGCAGGGAGGATCACGAGAGGTATTTCAGGCAGTAAAGGAGGGGAGGAGAATAAGGTCTTTAACCTGAATTGCAGTGTGCGAAACGAACAAGTGCTGAGGCTAAAATCTGTCATCTCCTTCCTGTTAGCAAGTAGAGTACTGTAAAAATGTATGCTTCTCCTGCATTAGTTTATTGCTGATGGTTTTCCCCAAGAGTATAGTAGAATAAAATAGATAACAGTATTTGCATACCATTCTTTCTCACATGCTTATCTCTCACAGCTCATTCAAGGTATTAGTACAATTAGTAGATGAATGTCCCAGCCACATGGTTTTCAAATATCTGTTGGTGGGTACAGCTGTGCTTCTGTGGGGCAGGTACTGCTGGGACCACTTCTTTGCCTTTGCTGCTGCCTGCAAATTCCTGTTAGGGTTGCACCTTTGCATTGGCATGCTTTGCACGTCCTTTTGCGCGTCCTTTTCCTGCAAGACTAAAGGAGCAGCTGCCGTGCATGTCTGTGGAGGCATCCTTGTGGGTACCTGGATAAGCGGATTTTGTCTGCTGCTTTTGGTACTCGGCTTTCTGCGAGCAATAATGACTTCGGATATTTGTGGTATTTGCGGATATGGAAAACCTCACCAATGGAGAGGCATTCATCGTGTTGCAGATACTATGCCATCACCTAGCTCATGGGTCCGCAAGTGCCAGGAGGGGTATGTTTCAGCGTTGGGTTCAGGCAACCTTGTGCTGGGGAGAAGCTTGTTTATAGTGTGGGCAGTGCTGGGAGCTTTGGTAGTGGAGCCGAGGGGGTGGAGCGCGGCTGCAGTTGCTCTATAAATAGACCCGACAGGCTAAGATCTAGGGACTGAAGATTGGGTTGCTATAGAGATTGATCTGAATCAGATTACCTGTGGGTCTGTTTTCACAGCATGTGCGGCGACTGCGTGGTCTTGCACGTACAGCCAGCAGGCTGCTTTAGCCAAGCATTTGGCTGAAGCAGGGGGAGAGCCGAGGCAACGCTGAAGGGCCAGCAGATGACAAGGATGGGGAAATCTGTCACTATAGCAACTGAGAGCCAGAATCAGTCCAGCTTTGCCCTCTGATGCTGCAAAAAGGTTCCTGTCTGTCTGGCATGATACTCCTGTTTGTGAACTAGTTCTGGTCATGATCAGTCTATTTGTCAGCATCCCTGACCATGCTACCTCCATTTTCCTCTGGAAGGCTGACATGGAGGCTAAAGATGTTTGGCTCTGTCAGTACTGTTTTCAGAACGCAAAGAGATAATATCATTCTGTAGTAGGAAGGCAAGAAATCTTTAAATTATTATCGTTCTTCAGAAGGGCTTCCAAGGATGTCTTTTTGTAATACCAAAAATTGTTTCCACTATTCATTCTCTTAATTTTCTTTAATCTGATCAGTTCTGTCCTTTTCCTTGAGGTTTATGGATAAATGGAAAGTGGAAACAGTTGGAATGCCTCTGCTGTTTTATCTGTAAGGAACTCTTATTGACTCAAGTGATACGTGTGCTCCAGGGAGGATGCTTTTAGAATCTGCCTGCAGTCCTGTTCTCTACTGGCTGCTGCTTATGCTTCGAACTATCCCTAGGCATTTTGCAGAACCACACCTATATTGTAGACTATCCATACTAGCTAAATATGCCATTGTCTGTTGTAGGCATGCTTGCAATGCTTTGAAAACGCCTCCTTTCCCCCCCTCCTTCTTTGGTGCCAAAGTGCTACTATCGTTAAGAGTCACAGCATTGGCATGCACTGCTGCCTTGCCAAGGTGGATAGTAACACACAAAGCAGCTGCACCAGTATAGCAAGTCCATCCAGGTCTGACTTTAGAAATTGTTCCAGGTTCTGTCAAGCTCTGGAGAAGGGGAGGTGTTCTCAACTCATCTGCACTGACATCTGTGTTTCTTGTGTTAGTAGAACCACTGTAGTATCTGGATAATAGGGATAATGGGCTTCCTGGAAAGTTACATATTTTTAAGTATAAAACTACTACCAGTGTTAATGTTAATATAGCTGTTAAACAGAGAAAGTGTAAAATAGCTCATGTGAAATGAGGACTGCTTGTCTGCTTCTTTACAAGTTTAGTACAAGCAAAAATAGTATGTGCTATACCAGAGATAATGGCTGGAATCACTTGAAACAGTGGAAAGACACAACTTGAAACTTGGAAGAAGTAACCAAAATTTCAGTGGTGTCTAAAGACAGGTCCAAGCTACCACAAATAGTTCATATTGTGCTTCAGACTGTGTTGAGTCCAATTCTACAGTGAG
Organism: Elanus axillaris; assembly: GCA_026212715.1. Lineage (NCBI taxonomy): Eukaryota > Metazoa > Chordata > Aves > Accipitriformes > Accipitridae > Elanus > Elanus axillaris. The sequence goes on from JANZLQ010000032.1 coordinate 21,252,616, forward strand.
TTAAGTGGGGTTCCTGGCCACACAGGTGAGGTTGGCTGGTCCTCAGGTATTTGCGCCTATTTCTCATAGCTTAGCAGATAGCTGTCTCAGTGTGCTCAAGGTATGTAATGTGGGAAAAGGAAACCTAGATTAACCAAAAAGTAGACATTGAAACTCCTGGCCCTATTTGTGTTTGTATCAGCTTTCAGTTTAGTCCAATTGGTATGGAACTTGAGTTCACAGTAAACAGTGCGCTAAGGTCAGGCATAGTGGCTATAGATCTCAACTGAGTACAGACTGTCTTGCCTGAGATTAAGTAGAAATTCAGGATGTTCCAAGGACATTTTAGAACTGAAAATTCAGTTTCTTTTGGATGTGGCTGGAAATCTGGTGTTTCGCAAGGTGAGATTTCAGTGAACCAGAATTCATGTAGTTTCTGTCCTGTAATTCTTGCAGTCTCCTTCATGACTTCCTCTGTTTTTTGTCTTAGAAATTAATGTCCCACTGGAAGCTCTTCACTCAGTTGATTAGTAAATTGAATTGTATGACTGTGCTTTATGTTCTAAAGGTATCCATGTACTGGTGAACTGTGCAGTATGATCCATGTACCAGATAAAAGCTGGAGATAATGGTTAAGGAGAGACCTTTCTGGTACCATCCTAAATTATTGAAGAGTTGCAAGGAAAGCAGGGCGTAACATCTGCCTGTTGAAAAATAAACTACTGTCTTTGTATCATTTTTTCAAGCAATGATTTAAATACCTGCTGACTATCATACAGTTGAGTGTAAGTCTGGCCTATCAAAGCTGGAAACTTTTGTGTGAGTAAAATGACTGTAAGTGAGCTAAGTTGGGTTGACAATTTGTTGAGTTCAGTTTATTCTTTGACTCAATGACTTTGTTCCTCTAGCTTTGTGTCTTTTCTTTCTAGACACTTTTTAAAAGACTGAAGACTTCAAGGATCAGATGAGACAGGGGTGCTGCACAATTTGTGTCTCTCAGGACTAATGCTGCGCATCAGTCTGACACAGATGGCTCTAACTTGATAAAAAGCCTGCTGCAGTTCTTTCACGCTACCATATCCGTTCTGTGGTCTGGTGCTTTTCATGAGTGTGTGTGTGTTTATATAAACTTTTATTTGTGGGAGGACTTTAAATTGCAGAATACCATGCAGATTGTCCTCTAAGAAGTTGTGCTACAACCTAAAACGTGGGTGTTTGGGGAATTTTGAAATGTAGAGTAGTGCCAGTAATAGAAGTGTTGTTTTGAACACTTTTTTTTGTCTCGAGTTACTGGTAGGCCGTGGGTTAGTGCTGGCTCTGGCCTTTGTCTTTGCGTTTAAGCTACCGTGCCAATTTCTACTAGTTCATGAGTATTGCTGACAGCTGCTACAGTTCGTGGGTAGTGTTAGTTCTCACCAACCTGTTCACCATCCATATGAGTGCTTATTTAAATTATGGTGTTCTCTGATATGTTTGTGCAGTATGTTTCTGTGGTGGCCTTCACTTCTTTATTTTTCTCCTTTTCTTGAGTTGAAGTTACAGGAAGTTTCTTCTCAAGTGTTGCTTAAGGATTCAGCCTTCAAAGGGCTGGTTCCAAGATGTTTGCAAAGAAAAAGCATGCTGCAGAAGACCTTTTCAGAAAAAGCAACCTAGAGTTAAAGCAGCTTGAGAGACAGAAGAGGCCATCAGTGTCAAAACCTGTACCATCTGAGTCAAAATAATCTCTTGGTTCAGGTCCAAGTGCCAGCATGAAAGAGGAGAAATGGAAATATCTCTTAGTTGTTTGATCTCTTTCTGTTCTAATGTACTTAGTCCATAGAATCTAGAAACAAGAGGAAAGATGATAACAAATCTCTGAGAAAGAAACTACTTTACCTCCTTATTGCCTGTAGAGAAGCTGTCATCTGTAGTTCTGTGATCATATTATGTTAAATCGAGTTTTCCCAATTCACTTAGCTGCTCACTTGCTACCTTTCCTTTGTGCCTGCACAAGCATTTGTGTGGCCACTTGGTGAACCAAATAACAGAAATAAACTAGTAAAAACAAAAGTGGCAAGGGAAGGGAAGTGAGGGTGTTAGTTTTAGTCCATATCAGTTCCATGATCTAGTTTACCATGTGACTGACTGCATGAGCACTTCTGCCAGCAGGAGGGAATGACTCTGGCCTGAAAGCAAGCTTTTGGCAGATAGGGAGAAAGAGTCAGGAGTGTGTGGTGGGTTGACCATGGCTGGATGCCAGGTGCCCACCAAAGCCGTTCTATCACTCCCCCCCTCTTCGCTGGA
>JANZLQ010000032.1:21263755-21321960 GCA_026212715.1 Elanus axillaris
GCCAATGGAAATATGTATTAAGGGAGCTTATTTTGTCACTTGGTTTAATCTGATTATTATTGAGGCAGAAAAAAAGCAAATTTTCATGATCTTCCTCAACTCTGTGAGCTCATCTGATTTTTGAAAGGGTTGCTAAAGTATTCCAGTGTTTAAATGGCAATATGGTATTTGAAAAATTTGCTCTTGTGGGACATAATTCTTAGAGAAGAACTGAGTGACAGATGAGAAGGACAAACAAAGGAATGTTAAGCATACATCTCTGGGAAAAGTAAAGCAGCAGGTTTGGATTACCATGTGGTTTGCAAGCCATGACCTGGAAAAGTAGAATAGTTTTAAAGTGGTGGCAGAATAAAGGTGAAACTGAATCCTTACAGCCTGCAAAAGGTTCAGCGTGCTTGTTGACAATGTAATGTCCTGCGCATTACAAGCGGCTGAAGGAAGAGTGGAGGATGAGAAGCATCACAGTTCATGAGAGGTGAATCACTTACTAAGCATAACTTCAGATTGTCCTTCTTTTGGCCCCTCCAAATTTATCTTAATTTTTCTTCCTTTCTGAAGCCTCCAGTGTCATCATCATCTTTCTTTTTCTTTAATTTTTTTTTTTCAAGTTGTGAACTGTAATGTAGAACCTCTTAATTTGAACCCATACCATTCTAAGGGATCTGTTACTGTAACTGAAGATATTTATCAGGCTGAAGTTTTTTTGCAAAATGGCTGCAGCAGGTTTGCAGCCTTCACTGTGCTACAACATTAAGGGCTGAAGTGGACAAACCACTTTGCTTCCCTTGTCAGACCCCGTTTCAAGTTTTGAAGCTCTGAAGGCCCTGAGCAATGCTTTACACACATTTTGGCCAGCCCGTCTGTGAGCTACAAACAAGTTTGCAGATTGCTAGCGTAGCACATGGAAAAATTGCTGCTTATTTTGCTAAGGTACCTAAATACTTCCTGGACAGCTTTAAGAAATTTATATTCTCAGCTGAAATGCATCCACTTCTGCCATGGGTTATTCACCTCTTAAGAATGGTACAATGCAATTCAGGATAGGATGAAAGAGTACTTTATCATGCCAGAAATCTGGGAGATCTTGGTGAGGTGTATTTCTGTTATCTCAGATTTAGTTCTTATTCTTGTGAAGGTTTGTAGGACTGCTGGTAGCAGAATCCTACGATCAGTCAGTCACCCACAATTCTGGAAGAGATATGAGAGTATCCTATGTGCATGCTGAATTTCAAGCACCAGGGCAATGAGAGACTTTCAGAGATATGAACCTAACTGAACCGTTTAAATGAATGAATGAACTTGCAGGTGGAAATGACATACTTGTGCCGATTCCTGCCACAGAAAGATTTATACTTCTCCAGGGTGGTTGCTTCAGTAAGCTTAAATCCCTACCTTCCGTTCTTCTGTGTGACCAGATATTTGTTAGTGGGATCTTTTAGTTCTCGGTGTTAACTGCCCTTTTCCTGGAAGAGCCTTGCGGAATGGCTGTCAAGTGAAGCTTTTGGAGTATTAACTTTATTGTTCTCCCTGTACAGAGATACAACGTGGCGGATTTTCACAGGGTCCCTCCTGGTGGAAGAAAAGTCCAGTGCATTGCTACACGACTTGCGGGAGATTGAGGCCTGGATATACCGGCTGCTCCGTTCACCGATGCCTGTTGCTGGTCAGAAGCGGGTGGATGTCGAAGTCTTGCCACATGAGTTGCAGCCAGCTTTGACCTTTGCTCTTCCTGATCCATCCCGCTTCACCTTGGTGGATTTTCCATTACATCTGCCTTTGGAGTTGTTGGGAGTGGATGCCTGCCTGCAGGTGCTGACCTGCATCCTTCTCGAGCACAAGGTAAGAAGGGAAGAGTTGACCTTTGATAGGTATGTGGGAAGCTCTACCCTCTTCAGAACCAGGGTAGGTGGGATGTGTAGAACAGCTGTCTCCTGCACTGCCTGGAATCCGTTTGTGGGGGGAAGGAATAGCTCCTTCTGAGGCTCCTGTTTTGAAAAGTTTTGCTCTCACTCAAAAAAGCACCTGAAGCTTCTTTTCAGAGAGATTAATGGAGGGTCACCCAGTTCACAGCCATCAAATCAGAGGTCTGCAGGCTGTGATCTTTGCACACCCCTGTGGGGAGTATGAGAAGTGAAGGGTTGCTGCAGTGCTAATGTGAGTTTCTTTGGTTGCAGGTTGTATTGCAGTCCCGAGATTATAATGCACTCTCAATGTCTGTGATGGCCTTTGTGGCTATGATCTACCCACTAGAGTACATGTTTCCAGTGATCCCTCTGCTTCCCACCTGCATGGCCTCTGCAGAACAGGTACATATTTTTACTTTATTGGTCATTTGCAAAGGATGTTTCTGTGATGTCTGAAACTTATACATGTGTAGTCCTTGTTTCATTCCCTGCTGTTTTCTCAGGGGTTGCAGCAAACTCTGCCTTGCAAAGAACATTCTTTGAGCAATGCTAGCTATTTAAATCATAGATAACACTACTTATTTAGGATAACTTCAAAGCATGCCTAGTGAATAGTATGATTCAAAGCAGTAGTTCACAAGCAATAGACTTGAAAGGCCATAGATCCACAATATTATGATGAGTATTTATGTCCTACCGTCTCCCCGGCTGAGTATTAAGGTTTGTTAGGAAGGGTCCAGAGTAATGTTTAAGGACACTTGAGGGGTCTTGATTCAGAGTTTAGAAACTATTGCCTGCAATTTATTCTCCTCAGAAATATGAAGTGTTGAGTTACTGCTGCTGGGAGCCTGGGTTTTGCTGATAGTCGGCTCTCTGCAGGGGCTCATCATTTTGCTTGGAAAGATAGAATTCATTTCATCTTACTACTTCAGTGCTATCCTGCAACTGATGCTGCAGGTTTGTTCTTATACCACTCCTTGGAGGTGACCACCCTGTGCTGGTGTTCTAGATTTAAAGAATAACTTAGCCTCCCAAGCCATTGGTCTCAAGCTGCCTTATTGATTTAAACCATTTCCCTCTGATAATTCTCTTATCAGAAACAACCTGAATTTCCCCTTAGGTTTTCCACATACATTTGAAAAAATGTGTCTGTTTCTTCTTTGTAGAGATGTTATTGTTTTGAAACCAAATTACCATTGCAAGGGTAAGGGTAAAGTCCTTGCATGAGTAAAGCCATATTTACAATGGTACAGACTCAGTTTGAGCTGAGGGTGTATTCATCTGTGACTTGCTGCTTCTCTAGTTAGGCTTGTACTCTGAACACTTTTTTTTTTTCTTGGTCCATAACAGATGTGGCAAGCCATTAGATTAGTTAAGTTTTTTCCAAGGAGCCATGCAGCTGTATAAATTACATCCCTGGTGGGGGGCACAGGTGGTGGAAACTTATTTTCTTCTAGATGAAAATTGAAGCTCTCTGAACAGAAGCTTTTATTCCTTTTTTTTTTAAATATTGTATGGAATTAATTATTTATTCAATGCCTTGTGTGTTGTCTCCTCTGCTATAAACATACTGTAGTTAATAAATAAGTATTTGGGAAGAACACTGTGATATCAAATGCAGACGTTGTCCTTATTAAAGTCTCTCTTTCTCTCAGCTGCTTCTAGCCCCTACACCTTATATCATTGGTGTTCCAGCAAGTTTCTTCCTTTACAAACTGGACTTTAAAATGCCTGATGATGTATGGCTTATTGACCTGGATACTAATAGGGTAAGTGGTGCCCATAAGGACTTGTGGCTTTGTTTCCAGGAAAGTGTGCGCTTTCATCAGTGTACCCACTGAGAATTTAAGAATGCCTGGCCTCAGTCTGCCTTTGCCACTCCTGTCTTAAACTTTTAGATTCCGTTCCTTCTCATGTCTCAAGGTCCCTATTTCTATTGCTCATAAAGCATTCTTTTTCAGTTAATCCATCTGGCTATATCGTTAGAAGATAAATCCTCAAACAAATGATAAAGCTGTCTTCTTGAGTAACTGTGACCCTGTCTCTTACAGCCCTACATAAGAAACCCAGTCTGATAAGAGCCTTCCAGCAGCATTGGGTGTCATGTTTCAAATGGGACTATGTATCCCATTTTCTACCGGGGCATTGAGCAAGGCTAATTCAAGGGAAATGTGTATAACATCTTTTACTTGTTGGAAATTCCAAAGGATGAGTGTGGGTTCATTCAAACTTATCTTTTTTTGTGGTAAATGGTAAAGTAATTCCTCCATTGTTTGTGATATTGTAAACAACAACAACCATAAAGTACTGATGCAGGTGTCTGTGTGTGGAGGTTGTGTTGTGGGTGGGGTTTTTTTTAATTATTTTACTTTATGGCTCTTATTCCTCGGTTTCTGGAGTAGTGGAGCTGCAGGAGATTCTGGCTTGGAAATGACTACAGCTGGGGAATTTTTAGTTTGCTGCTGTGCTTAATTCTAGGTGATTGTTCCCACAAATGCAGAATCTTTGCCAGCACTACCAGAACCAGAAGCTTCAGAGCTGAAAAAGCATCTGAAACAGGTAATAATCACTTTGGGCGAAGGACTCAGATTCAGTAGAACTTAGCAGATGAAGTCTTGCACAGCTCTTCTGCTGTACTGGACAAGAATGCAAGTCAGCTAATACAAAGCAAAATATATTAAAAGCAGGTGTGTATCCTGGCACATCAGATGGATGTGAAAATGTATCACAGTACTAGAATGCTCTTGTTCAAGCAAGTGCCCCTTTGTCAGTCATGGAGAGATCTACTGCTCTGAATGTGGCAGTGGGCTAATCAATAGGGTGACTGATTAAACAAATTTACAGGGGTGTCTTCTTTTGAGATCCCTGAGCTGTATGACTTTCTAACATTGTCTTCTCCTGACTAAGCTAAATCTGAGACTTTTGTCTTGTTTCAGATCTTTCTGTAGTTTCTCCTGAGGACTTAGCTGTAATTTTTGTTACCTGTTTCATCTTTTGCTGTCTTTGCTGCTGCCACCTTTGTCATTTGTAGGGGAAGCACAGGACTAGGAATTTTGTGTTGAAGTATTTAAGGTGCCTCTTTCATATAGTTGGCCAGTTAGAACATTGCCAGTGTTAGAACGCAACAGCATTTTGAGCTTGAAAAGCAGTATCAGTTGGTAGAGATGTTAAGTGGTAGGTATCTAGTGGCTGTTTTTCTGTCTTCATGGAGAGAGTTAATTTGGAAAAGTGGTCACCAAGGCTTGTAACTGCAGTTAATTTCTTAGCCAGGTGAGGGATAATTTGAAATGCTCCTGGACGGAACAGATGGTATCTGTTTTTTACTGTTGTTTGGGGCTAACTTGTTTCCAGTTGGTGCAGAAAGTTCCAGATTCCTCCTTTACATTTACCATGTGGGCTTTAAACTCTGACTTGATCCATCAAGCTATGATCATCTTTGTTTCCCCTCCATTCACAGATCTGTGTGTGAGGTCTCAGTCTCTCCTCTCAGGTCCTGCTAAGCCATTAATCAGCTTGGGTCATCCTGGCTGATCGTGTCAAGCAGGTTTTATCTCTTTATTTCTGTTTTCCTTATGCACGCTGCATGCAGTATCTAAAGGTAAAGTGTGTTACTCATGTGATGAGGTCTGCTCTTTCTCTCTCCTTGTAGACCGGGAGAACAAAGTGTATAACCTCTATGATACCCCAGTACCTGCTGTCAGCACAGATGGAAGCAATGTGTTGCTTGGAGTTTTGTTAGATCCACCTTCCCTCCACTTCTGCCTCACCCCCTTGCAATTTCAGGCACTATTCAGCAAAACTCTCTCACTCGGGCAAAGTTGGATATCAGAACAAATTGCAGTTTCCTTGAAGACATATTTAAAATTCTCAGAGTGTTCACTCAAATTCAGGTTACATCTCTGTGTATTCCTATAGGCGTTATCATTAAGAGCTGACCATTGGCAAAGGAGGAGGAATGCTACTGGTTGCTGTACAAAGTAGAGAAGACTAAATTGTGGCCCACATCACTTTTGTGATGGGTTAACACTTTTGTGTGCCTTTGGGTCTTAGAGCCAATTAATAAAATTCAGGATATCTGCTTTTAAACTGCCATAGAAAGTTCTAAGTTGCATCAGTAAGGACAGCAGCCTTTTCACTTCCCAGAGTGGCCAGCTGTGAATGTTTGGGGGTGGGGCAGTTAAACCTCTCTCCCAAGATGTGCCTATTTTGTGGTCCCTTTTATTTCCTCTCATTTGTAATATTTGGTAGTAATAGATATATTTTTTTCCCCCCTCCATCTGTTTCTCTGTTGTCATGTGTTCGTCTTGGCTCTGGGCTGCTGGTGTTATCATATGATCTTCCATCTTGCCTCCAGTGTCTGGTTAGCATGACTGCAATCACTCAGAAACAGCTGCTCACTCCTGACAACAAGGTTCTTTATTTTATTCTTTTTTGCTCAATTTTCCATTTTACCCTTTTCCTTTGGAGTTTTGGTTTTTGTTTTGTTTTATATATTTATTTATTTATGAAATAAAAAGATGACGACTCAGTGGGTAAATGGGAGAAATTAGGAAGATTTAGGGTAGGCCTTGGTGTCCAGGACTGATTTATCACTTGTGCTGCTCCAGTGCATATCCTTGAAGATGTTACGAGGGTTGAAGAGGATGGTAGCTTTATGGAGAGATGAAGACCTCATTCAGATGGGAAGTGGAGATTTGCAGGGATACAAGCAGATGCCTGTAAAGGTGTCTCCACATTGTCCTGGGGTATCAAACTCACTGGTTGAATGGCCAAGTTGTGAGTTTCAAGGCCTCTAGGTCCCAACATGTATTCAAATTACACACATAATAATAAGTTGTACACAGTGTCATACTACTAGTGGTCCAATCTGGACTATCTGTTTTCCTGTCATGAATGATCTAGCAAAGTGGACTTTTGTGATACTCCTTGGCTGGCTCCAAGACTGTTTCAGCATTGAGGAGATAAGTTTTTTACAATCCACATAAAGGAGGGCCTGGAGATATTTGTTGACTCAGCATAGGAGATGGTTTAAGATAAACTAATGGAGCATGCACAATTGTTATAATTGCCTAGAGGGCAGAGTAGCTCTGATCTCTCTCTTGTTCCTTGAATAACTTTTCTTTCTTGCTGAATGTGTGCATAATGTTGTCCTTCCTTAGGCACTGGCCAGCATGAGTCTGAATACTCAGCCCATTCTTAATCTAGAGAAGTTCCATGAGGGGCAGGAGGTGCCACTGCTGCTGGGTAGACCACAGAATGATTTGCAGTCTACTCCCTCTACAGAATTCAACCCTCTGATCTATGGGAATGATGTGGACTCTGTGGATGTGGCTACCAGGTGAGGCTGAACAGGAAGGTAGTGTTGAGTCTTCATAAAGTTTGCACTTGAAGGCAGTACAGACACTTCTGTGGGTCCTGTGGTGGAAGCAGCATCTTCCAGGTTCTACTGCAGGTTCTACATTACATCAGGGGAAAAAAAGAGCAGAAATTACAGTGTTTACCTCAGATCTATTAACTACATGAACATAACCATGTATCTGGAGGGGCTGTTTTGTTTCTTGCATTTTCCTATAGATCATCCACTTTACCTGGATTTGTCAGTCTGATATTGTATTTTCAGCTCAAATCACAAGCCTTAAAGTACAAAAAAAGCTGGAGACTTAATTGTCACCTCAGCTAGCAGACAGAAGAACGATGTCCCTCATTGAGTGGGTCTTGGTGTTAAGGCGGTGAATTAAAACAAAGTGGTTTCTTGGTTGTTTTTTTTTTTTTCCCCAAGACAACTGTTTTCTAAGAAAGCTTAGCTTTTTGTACTGGGTTACCATTCTTCAAAGGTTTGAAACATTGCCTACTGCATATCTCTTAAAGGCGCTCTGTTTTCTCTTCTGTTGTGTTCTTTGTTTTTGTCTGATATGTTGTCCTCTGTTTCTTTTTAGGGTTGCTATGGTGAGATTCTTCAACTCACCAAATGTTTTGCAAGGTTTCCAGATGCATACTCGCACTCTTCGACTCTTCCCACGACCAGTGGTGGCCTTCCAGGCAAATTCGTTTCTTGCTTCTAGGCCGAAGCAAACACCCTTTGCAGATAAGCTTTCCAGGACACAGGCAGTAGAATACTTTGGAGAATGGTCGCTCAACCCTACTAACTATGCTTTCCAAAGAATTCATAACAGTAAGTTTTGGTCTTGCCTTTCCTGCACTTGGATGTAATGCAGGAACTTAAAAAGCAGAGAGATTCTAGGGAAGGACTTAGTTTTACACCATATTATTCCTGCTGGGAAGTCAAATCCAGTTCAAGGAACATTTTTCTATTTTTACATGTGTCCTCATGAGTTTCTACCAAGTTAGCCCTGCTATTAGCCACTCACTCCAATTAATTTTACCTCTTGTCTTGTTTGGTTATGGAGGCTTCTTAGTGTAGAGGCTGTTCCTTCCTTTGTGCAAGGCTTAGTAGGGGGTAGCCTCACTGTGAATGAAGCCTTTGACACCAGTAAATGAGTTTAATTAACTCTCTCCTTGTTTTTGTGCAGACATGTTTGACCCAGCACTGATTGGTGACAAACCAAAGTGGTATGCTCACCAGCTGCAGCCCATACACTATCGTGTCTATGACAGTAATTCACAGCTGGCTGAAGCACTGAATGTCCCAGCAGAGAAAGAAACAGATTCTGATCCCACTGATGACAGGTTAGTGGGGAGCATGACCGTAGTCATGGGATAGTTACTTCAGATTGCCGGGCCTCTTCTACTTCTCATTTGCAGCTTTTTCTTGTAGCCTGCCAGGTTGCTGTTTCATTTCTTCTGTCTGGGCACAATACTGACACTGAAGTAAATTGTCTCCCTGCTCTGTCATCACAGCAACGTCTTAACCCTTTCCTAGTGTCTTTTTCAAGCCTTCATTTAATGTAATTCTCCCATTTGTATTTTCCTACCTGTATTTTGCTACCTGTATGACACTTGACATTTGGTATTTCCTCCCACCCTAATATTTTTTTTTCTTCCATGCTGTTCTTTCTCTGGTTATTTCTGTTGCAGTACTACAAGTACTCCCACCCATCCTACCACTCGTTTAAATCTCTACTCAGTGCATGTAGTTATGTGAAGCTTGTGAGTACTACCCACTGCCAGAGACCTCCTTGTTTGTTCAGTAAAATGAGAGTAAACTTTTGTTCTAGTAGTTTTGGCTGTATTTCCCAGAGTTTTGCATCAAATTTTATTATTCTCTGCTAGCCTGTGAGATCTTTTAGGCTTATACTTGCACATCTTCTATGTTCTACATGGCACCAGTGGTCCTGAGTGAGTGGGATTTATTGTTAGTATAAAAAGGGAATGCTTTTACTTGTGTTTTCCAGTTGCCTTGAAGTCGTCCTACACACATACACAGAGAATTAATACACTACTCTCTGCTCACTTATACTTGACCCCATTAACTTTGCTGAGAGCCTTTAAATGTCTTCCCATATTGTCTCTACATACCTCAAAGTTACTTCATTTGCTCTGACCTTTCATGAACTTGGTTTCTGTCTTTTGCCAGAAATTTGTTTGTAGAGACTGAAATACCATGAGATTTTTAAGAGGCCCATGAAAACAGTGCTGATTCATATCTTTGAAACATCAGGCCCTGCTATTGCTGTTATGTTACCACTCATCTCTCTTTCTCACCTGTGTGGCAGTGGCAGTGACAGTGTCGACTATGACGACTCAAGTTCCTCCTACTCCTCCCTTGGTGACTTTGTCAGTGAGATGATGAAATGTGACATTAATGGTGATACCCCAAGTGAGTAACTTTGAGCTTTACTTTCACAAGGTCCACATAAGTTCCACTTCCCCATTCATCTGCACTGTGGGAAAAATGCCTCTCCCAAGTCCCTAAATCAGAGCAAGGTATTGCTCCATTGTAGTCTTGCTCTGAGGTAAAAGTGTCTTCTTCTATACTCCTTCAATATCCAGAGGTAGGCTGAAAAAAAAGACGTTTCTCCTGCTTATAAACAATGACCTCCAAAGGACACTGGGAGGAGGAAGAACAGAAATAGGTACTGCCGAACAAAACTGGCTTGCTAGATCTGGAAACAACCTGCTGCTGCCAGTAGATGCTGTGCAATATGGGCAGCAGAGTACAAGCTTTCTCCTGCCCCCACGTATTGGTTCTCAGTGCTGGCTTTAATGAGTCACTCTATTCTAGTGGGGACAGGGAAATGCGTTCTCTGTGGCTTATATGAAGACTGCAGCAAGAGCTTCTCTTGTGAGAGCGGGAAGCTCTCGCTTTCTTCAGTAAACTAAATGTAGAAGTGCCAACACATTTGCTATGTCCCAAGGACAAGGGGTAATAATCCTAAGGTGCAACAAAAGAAGCTTGCTTGGACATAAGGAAAAGATCTTCATGGTTAGTGTAGTTAAACAGGTTCCCAGGATCAAGGTAGAATGTCAAGCTTTGGAGACTTTTAAAACTCCATGGGACAAGGCCCTGAGCCATCTGCTTTAACTTTGAAGTTACCCCTGCTTTGAGCAGGGAGTTGGAACAGATGACCTCTAAAAGCCCTTTACAACCTAAATTTTTATGCAGGTTTATTCTACTGAGCAGCCCTCAACTGCTAGGGGTCTTTAGTTAGATGGGCAAAAGGCTGAGGAAGGCAGTCTTCTTTAATGCAAAATGATGTGTTTGCAGATGTTGACCCCCTGACTCACGCAGCTCTTGGTGATGCTAGTGAAGTGGAATTTGATGATTTTCAAGAATACTCAGGGGATCTGGATGAACAGGCCATGGACAGTGAAAACTCCCAAGAGAACAACCAGCCTCGTTCAAGTTCCAGTACTACAGCCAGTAGCAGCCCCAGCACTGTCATCCATGGAGTGAATCATGTGTGTACTGAGATGAGTTCAGCCCCAAGATCAGCATATTAGGATAAAGAATGGGAGAATGCACGTGGTTCTTTCTGAGAAAGGCAAAAGCTAATAGGACTGTGAAACCATGCACAGATTAAATTGCATGCTCTTTCTGGACTTTCTGAGCAAAGTGGAGTTCACTGATACCCTCTTAAGCTGGGACAGAGCATTCCTGTACCTAAAAGCTCCCATGCATTGAAAAATGCAGCATTAACAGAGCGCAGTGGTCCAGGTTTTGACTGCAGGAATTGCTTTTACAGAGTCTGGAAAGACGTGATGTGTTAGAGGAACAGCAGGTGTGGTGGGCAAACTCATGAATGTGTGGTCGTTTAGGAAGAATGGGAGTTGCTAGCATAACCACAAAACAGGGTAATGGAGAGCCGTTATCCTGAGCTAACACTTACCAGTAAGATCTGTTTTACAGGGGAGTAAGTCCCTAGAACAGTGCGCAAACACTGCAGCGTAGGTAAAATCCTAGATTAGAGCTATGAATAGCGGGGATGGGGTGGGGGCCTAGTAACAAACAGCAAGGACTGTGCAGACTTCCCAGTTTGAAATAATTGTTCTTGTCCTGCCCTTCAGTTGTATGTAACGCAAATTAGCGAACAGATCAATGATTTGACTGGTCCACAGGAGTCAGCAGATTCAGCAGAAATGGAAGAGAAGTTGGTTGCTGGATTTTCAAACCATCTCCCTTCCTTGCCACTGCAACCAACCTTTCCCAAGATAAGCTTGGACCGCCATGAGAGCGACAGTGCAGGTGGCAGCATGAGCTCCTCAGAAGGGGTGGTGAGGAAGCGAGAGTATGACAATCCATACTTTGAACCACAGTATGGTTTTCCTACGGAGGATGAAGATGATGAGCAGGAAGAGAGCTACACCCCAAGATTTAACCAGAATCTCAATGGAAGCAGGCGAGTCCTCCTTGTCTCCTGCCCTTCTATACAGCACTATGGGAATTTCCATCTGCTTCCAGTAGTTTATTGTTTATTCATTCAAATGCCTTTTCCACCTGAAATGTATTGTTGGTCGCTTCCATTTAATATTGAAATTCTGTAAACCCTTCTGGTTTGAGTAAAGGCACATGCTCAGTTCCCTCAGTTCCTTGCTTTTATGTAAGCAGTAGGAGCTAATAGAATTATCAGTTCTTCCTAGAAACATTCTAGTATATCACCTACTGATTTCTGGAAACCTTTGAGCCATGAATTTTTTTTTTTTTTGTGAAGCTTTGTTTTTTTGGGGAAAGATACTATAGTGATTGATGACATCAGGTTTTCTTGTTATTGCTCTCCAAGCAGAATCCTTTCACCCCCAAATCCACCAATGCCCTTTTGTAGACAGATTTTCAGCATGCCCTGAAAGGTAATAGAAGCCTCAATGCAAAGATGTTTCAGTTCTCTTGGGTTGGGTTCTTGTTTTGTTTTGTTTTGCTTTTGTTTTGTTATTTCCCACAATGTAAGGGTAGTGTGGTGAAAACTGATGAGGAATGAGACCAGCATAGATCTCCCACAATCATACATGTTGATTTGGGGTGGGAAAGGGGAAAGCTAATAACAGTTGTACTTAATTTCTTTAAAGGTCTCAGAAGTTACTCCGTCCAAACAGTTTAAAACTGGCCAATGATTCTGATGCAGACTCAGATTCCAGGGCCAGCTCCCCAAACTCTACTGTCTCAAACAACAGCAGTGAAGGTTTTGGGGGCATCATGTCTTTTGCAAGTATGTACTAATGAATTAATTAAGCTGATTTTATTTATTATAACAAAGTTTACTGGGAGATGGAATAGAGGCATGGCTAGTCAAGAGAATGACTTGGTTGTCAAATTGTTACCAGCTCTCTAGAAGTCATGTTGGGGAGCCACATAACCTATTTAACTTACACTACTGGTAACTACTGCTTTATGTATTTTTCAGTAAGAAGGACTTTGGTTATGTGGTTAGGCCCTTGAGTTATATGGCACTTTATGGCACAGATCAGAAATTCTTTTGGTTTCCTTTAAACAGAAAATTGTGCAATTTCCCAAAGTTGATACAAAAATCTTACCGGTAGTATGCCTTCCATGCTACCATGTTGTGCGTTTCAATGCCAAATTCAATTTCTTGACTGTGCTCACCTACTTTCAGTTGTATTTTAATAATAAAATCCACAGGTATGGAAAACTAATCTACAGTTTTTTAATGAGTGAAAGAAGATATGGCCAGTTGAGCCTTGCACTATAGTGGGGAGCAGTGCAAGAAGTTTGCAACAGTGGTGAAAGTATATTGGATGTTTCTGGTAAAATGATTTTTACTAAAATAAGGCTGCAGAAAAAGAACCAAAGCAAATTGAAATAGTACTCTGACATTTTAAATGAGCATCTTGAAGTGTTAATCAGCTCATTGATCTACAGGTGATGCTTTCAGGCTGCCCACAGGCTTAACCACATGTTGATGTGTTATTGTGTTCTTAAGATCTGTCTGTATTAGGAACAACTTCTGCTTTCTACTAATAAACGAAAGCTTCTATTTTAAAGCACACTTCTGTGGCAGATTTACAGTGTTTCACAAGACGCACTGCACAATCCTCACTTCAGAATTACATGTTTTGGAGATCTTCCATCATCCTCTTTTCTCATGTGGCCCCTACCATTCATTTGCTCCTAAAAAGAGGATCAAACAAGAAGACACAGCTGATGTGAAGTTACTTGTTTAAGCACAGGAAGACATGTGGATATTGCTGTTAAATTTAAGACTCAAAGATACAACAGCAGTGATTGTAACATGAAAGCTAAGAGTTATGTTTTTGTGCAATTTAGAATAATCTAATTACAGATGTGGTTGCAATGTAAATGAGATGATGTTATGCTTGTGAGACTTTTGAGTAATAAAGAACTTAATCATCAAGTATCTGGAATAAGAAGGTGAATTACAGGAGGCTTAGGAAGTTCGGGTGTGTGCAGTGAGCATTAGGCATTTAACTGTTTTCTTCTTCTGTCATAGGCAGCCTTTACAGAAACCACAGCACAAGTTTTAGTCTGTCCAACTTGGCCCTACCAACCAAAGTTGGGAGAGACAAGAATACTCCCTTTCCCAGCCTGAAAGGTAACCGATTTTCCATTTGACTTCTACAGCATTTACAGTTCTTGTGGCTTGGCAGTCTGAGGCCTTACTCCTAACAGGAATCCTGGGAGTGATGCGTTTTGGCAGTTTGGGTACTACCTATCTTAAATATCAAGACAGTAAATTGTCTTGATAGTTCTCAGTCAGATTTCTTCCCAACAATTGGGCTGCATTGGGACGGGAGACTGGCTTGTCTAGCCTGTGTTAATGGATACACTGTGAATGTTGGTTTTGTTTTGTATTTTGTTTTGTTTTATTTTTAAGTACTTGGTGTAAAGAATGGGAGCCAAGAGGTAGGTCCTACTTTTGCACTGCCACTATCTTCATGATTAGCCTTAGGTAACTTGTTAGAGTAATGATGCTGCATTTCTAAGTGGGGATAATGCCAGCTTCCCATGGAGACTGCAGTTTATGTAGGTTTCGTGTTTATAGTCTCTTCAGTTCACTAAATAAAAAATTTTGATCAAAATCAAATTATAACCATACTTCAGCTCATTCAGAGTGGAGATTGATCCCTAACTTATGTGCGCAGTCTTTTCATTGGAACATCTAGTGTTTGTCTGCAGTATCATTAGATAACATGTCTGGATGGGCACTAGAGAAATGACACTCTTACTGTGGGGAGTTAGTCAGCCTGGTTGTCCTTGCAGCAGATGTAATAACAGAAGGGATGACTGAATGACTGAGGTGTTCTAGCGTTGAGATCTTTTCAGTTGCTAAACTGGGGAAAGGTTTTATTTTACCTTTTGAGTTACTCTATCTGATTAGAACTTACTGCTTTTGTTTTAATATGTTGATTTTTTTCATTTATTTTTTTCCTCCTCATCATTTTCATCGGTAAAGATTACTTTAATCTGGAAGTGGGAAGGGATGTGGATGAAGGTTGGTATGATGTTTTGCTGACCTTAGACCTTGTAGAAACAAAGGCCAAAAGCTGGTTTTTGTGTTTCTGCTTTGGACTTTGTTTTTGAGACAAGTAATCATTCCCTGTGTGTAAAATGAGGAGGAACAGGACTGGTAGGGTGAAAACACTAGCAGAAACTCTGCACGGCTGTTTTTGACAACCTTTTACCAGTTGGTTATGTTTTCATGTCCAATTGTACTGGATAAGAAACATGCTTCATGTCAGGATTATTTCCACGGGTAAACTTAATGACTGATTCCATGCATTGGAAGAAAACAGTGATGGGGTTTGCCATTCCACGTTCATGCTTTGCGCCTCATCTTCTGCACTTTGGTGTTCTTTCTTGACTACTGTAATCCTGTGGGGTCTTTAATGTTACTATGCAGATACGAGGATGGGATTTCCGTGGAGTAGCTCAGTCTTTTATGCATGTGCAAGTGTGTGTGTTGGTGTTCATTTATGTGTGCATGCTGGCTCACTGGGATTCCCACTGGGCACGTCACTGTTTTTTAAATGTTTTTGTCTCTGTTGTACAGGTATAAAATCGCTACACTAACTTGTTCTTACCAAGTGTGTGTGGTACCTTGTCTTTCTAACTGTAATGGGAAATGATGCTGGGACTCCATCTCATTGCTGCTGTCTGACCACTTTCCATCTTCCTTTTTAATTTTTATTTCATGCACATCCATTGATATTTTTTCCTCAGTGATGCAGATGTTTTTGATAGTGCCCTTGAAATACAATATATGCAATAACGTCCTTGAAGATGCAATACATTGGTTCCACGATGCCAAATTTCAAGTCAAGCACTATCTCTGAGATATAATTATGCTGGCCCTTGTTGTCTTGGGCTTTCAAGCATCCTTCCTGCTCTAGTGTCATTTGGGTTTTGTTTTGAGGGAGGGCTGGGAAGAAGCTGGTAGTTGGATTCTTTTGCTGCTGATGGTGGGGACTGTAGAATTGTAGTACACTACTAATTGTATATTTTGTGTCCCAGTATTTGGGTTAAATACTATAATGGAGATTATTACTGAAGCTGGCCCAGTAAGCAATGAAGGTGGGTTCCCTACAGCATGAGCTGTGCATGATATAACGATTTCCAGCATTCCCTATGCCTGACTTTGGGCTACCTTTCTCACTGGGTAACCAGTACCACATGATCTATACTAGTCACCCCCAATGCATTATGCTTTTACATATAGTGACTAATTTGAAGATGGTTCTTGTTGTGGAACTGCATGCAGAGCAGCCAAACTTTTCCTGCCTTTCACCTCCTGCTCCCATTACCATCTTCTCTTTTTCTCTCTGCACTACTCCCATTACTGTTTTCTGCCGATGTGTGATGCTAGAATATGATATACGCTGCTGCTTTTTTTGGAGTTTCCATTTTGTTTGAAGTCTGTTACTTGTAATCCGAATAGGTATGTTAGCCAACCTTAGTGTTGCTTGTTACTGTCCTGGGAGCAGTATTTTTTTCCTCCTACCCCTTCCTCTCATCATGTTTCCTCTCCTGTTTAGGAAACAGACGAGCCCTTGTGGATCAAAAGTCTTCGGTCATTAAGCACAGCCCAACAGTGAAGAGAGAATCTCCATCGCCTCAGGGACGAACTAGCAATTCCAGGTAATATCTTTCATTGCTGTTTGAGTATAAAGTGTTGTTAGAGTGGTCTCCTACTTGGCCAATGTTTCCTCAGAAGTCTAGCTGTTGAAAACTACATAGTACTTTTCTATGGCCCTAAGCTTGCAGGTATTACTGTCTGAGAAGATTTGGTATGGGTATCTTACAGTTAGTAGTGCACATACGTATTTTTCTATGCTCCGAAATGTATCCTCTTTCTGTCTGACATCCAAAAATTCTAGGTCCCTACTTTAGCTCAGTATTTATTCTTCATAACTGAATCTGTTCTGAACAAGGTAGTCTAGCCAGCAGAGTTTTAGTGCACCATGCAGGGATCAGCTGAGTCATATGAAGCAGTTTGATTCCATGAATTCATATGAAACAGTTTTCCCAGCCTTGGGAAAGGGACTCAGAATGGTGCAAGTAAACATTACGTGTTCTGTGCCTGTGCTTTGTCCTCCTTTTCTTATGTAGCAGTCATAGGTAGAGTGAAATTTACTTGGAGCTACTGAGTTGGGAGACAAGGAAGAACAATAACTGCAGTTCAGACTGGGAAATGCAGCAGGTTGCACAGGAGTTCCCTTCTTACCATTCCCTCCCTTGTGGCAAAACAAGCTGAAGCAGTACATGTGCCAAGGCTGCTGCAGTAATGCTATTAGTAGTGCTGTGCTTCCTCTTTCAAGGGAAGCCTGCAGGTCAGACAAGGTGGCTGTGGGAGAAGGTTGTGGCATAGAGGGCTCCTGTAGGTTCTGAGGAGTGCTGTGAAGGTGAGGAGTAGAGTGGTAGCTAGAAGGACTAGAGGAAAATCTGATTACAGCTTATTATAGGAAATAACAGATAAAATATTTGATGCTACACGTATAGAACAGAGGTTGGGCTGTGTGCAGTTATGTTAGCAGCAGGCATAGCTAGATTTCAACTTTTTTTCTTGTAACCTTAGCTTTGATAGGAAATGCATTTCTGTGTGCATCCTGGCCAAGGTAAGCAGAGGGCTATAACTTTTTGCCTACTTCCTCTTAAATCCATCAGTGAGAACCAGCAGTTCCTGAAGGAGGTGGTACACAATGTTCTTGATGGGCAAGGTGTTGGCTGGCTGAATATGAAGAGAGTCCGACGTCTGCTGGAGAGTGAGCAGCTCCGTGTCTTTGTACTAAGCAAGCTGAATCGCACAATCCAGTCAGAAGAAGATGCTCGGCAGGATGTCATACAGGATGTGGTCAGTGCTGAACTCATCAGGGTCCTCATACCTAGTGTCTGTTGAGGCTCAATTCATAGAAAATTATTGCTAAATTGCTTCCTAAAAGCTGATGTTACAGCAGTTTTGGAATTTATGTTCTTGAATTACTTTCTCACTTCTGAAATAGCAACACTAATGGGATTTTCATTGCAGGAGATCAGCCGCAAGGTTTATAAAGGCATGCTGGACTTGCTGAAGTGCACTGTGTTGAGCCTGGAGCAGTCATATGCAAATGCTGGCCTGGGAGGCATGGCCAGTGTTTTTGGCCTGCTAGAGATAGCACATACTCACTATTACAACAAAGGTAAGAAAAGTGTTCATGAGAATACAATGTTTACGAACCAAACAAGATCCTTGTTGTGAAGGCAGCTGTTTTGTGGCTTCTGATATTTCAGGGGTTTTACAACACTTTCAAAGTAGGTGAGAACTGTACCATTGTTACTGAAACCTTTAAAAGCTTGAAACCATTCTCTTGCACATGTGTAACTGGACCATAACAAAATAATGGACATACTGGATATTTGATTGAAAATGGAAATTATGCAGCAAGATACAAAACCTGGGACTTTTACAGATGAAGTGGAAATTCTGAGAGTGGGGACCTTCGGCTAACGCTGTCCCAACCACAGTCTTGGAAAGTTATTGCAGACAACCTGAATAGGGATGGAGATATTTCTAATGTGGAACCCTATGAGACTTATCTCACCAAGCACTCTCATTACACAGTGATTCTTATATCACTAAGTACTCTTGGAGAGGAAAGTCTGAAATTGCCTCTTTATTTTTCAGCTTTTTCTTAAAATCTGATTTTAATGCAAAATAAGAAAATGCAGTCATAAGGGAAAAAGGGCAAAAGATGACAAAAATTCATCTCTCTGCTTAATATATGACTCAGTTGTAATCTCAAATGATGAAAAGCTATTTATTGCATTGTAGCAGAGGATTAAAATCTACTAAACATTTTGTAGTTGATGTTCTGTATGTCTTGCATTAGGGATTTTATGAGTTGGCTTAGATGCCCTGTGGTTTACAGGTGTTCATTTCCAATCGTTGTTAGAACGCTGAGGAAGTTAAGGAAGGCTGTGCTAGTGTAACAGTCCTGAATGTGGGTAATAGGCTGATCTTCATAATTATAAGCCTTTTAGTCTGACACTGTTCCTAATCAAAATTATAGAGTGGCTGATCTAAAACTCAATGGTTTTAGATGAAGTCTTGATAATATAATGCCAGATAGCGTAATTTGATGGTAAGTAGAGCTTACCCAGTAGATTAATTGTGGTCAAAATAGACAAAATTTTATATAAACTTTTAAAGCCTTGATACATCTTTGAAGGACTTCTCTCATTGCATGACATCTTGATTTTTTTTTAGCTGTTTAGTATGTGTTTTACATGAGTTGGTCCAGATATTTCTAGAAATGTTTTATAGAGATTAGTGCTTATCAATGTTATTTAACATACAGTAGTGATCTAGTGTCGTGGTTTCAGCCCAGCCGGTAACAAAGGACCGCACAGCCACTTCCTCACTCCCCCTGCTGAAAACTGACTCTATCCCAGCTGAACCCAGGACATCTAGTAATCCTAAAACTGTTCAGCTTGCATATGATGCATACTGTTGGAACAGAACATGATGGATATGTTATTTGTTTAGAGGAAGCTGAATCTTAATAAAGCATGGTGGTGATTATTTTAATATGGGCAAACTAAGGACTTGTTTAGCAATAAGAACAGTTGGCAGCAATAGTAGGACTGGGAGCTCTCTTCTAGGAAGCACCATCTCTGAAAACGGCAGTTATGTGTGAACTTCCCACTGTTTACTGTGTCTGTAACAGCTGGAGAGGGGACCCTGTGTAAACCTGGGAATATAGATTTGGGATGCAGCTATTGTCTGTGGATATGTCACTAACAAGACCCACAGCTGACTTAGTGCTTCCAGTTCTGATCATCACATCTTGGAAAATTGCGGAGGTTTCTGAAAAGACCTACAAGGAATTGGGAAAAAGCTTTTGCTCTGAAAGATGGAGGTCTTCAGTCTAATGAATGATAGGTGTTGATTGTTTTCAGTTATTAGCTAAATGGAAGGGTGTTGCTGATAGCAGAATCTTTAATCTACTGGACAAAAGGTATCACAAGGTCTCGTGGTATCACAAATTTAGGTAGTGTGGTATGAAATGTTGACTATTGGCCTCATCAGCTATTAAAACAGTTTGTGCAGGATTGCAGGAGACTAGTTACAGAAAATCTACTTTTAATTATTGCATTCTGAAAGTTTTGCTGTAATTCAAACTGTGGAGCTTGATACAGAGAAATAATCCAAACTGCCTTTGGGTGCATATGATTATAGGAAGTCTCGGAGAATGATGAGAGCTATAGCTGATAGTTTTTGGGTTTTTTTCCTAACTGCAGTTTCATTTACTGTTATCTATCAAAGATGATTATATTTGTCATCTTTTCACTGTGGGAGGAGCTTGCTTATATTCTGGATGTGATATTCTTGGTAGTTTAGGCAGCATTGTTTCATTTTGGACAATTTAGCAGAGGAGATACTACAGTTACTGTGTCAAAGAATATTCCTAGGTTTCAAGTATACAGGAAGGAGATAATTTGAGTATCCCCAAAACAGCACTCTGGCTTTCTCCTCTACTGTTTCCACCAGTGTGTCAGACTATCTGCAAGCCATGGTGACCTATGGGAACAAATGTGGGACTGAGCTGTTTCAGTGCCAGGCTTAATGATTTAGGTGAGACCATCTGTCTCGCCTTCCTGCTCTCATTTCCTTTTTCCTTATGTTTGTTTTGGGTTTTTTTTTCTTTAAAGAACCAGAAAAGAGAAAACGAAGTCCAACGGATGGATCTATCACTCCAGTTGGCAAGGATCCTGCATCATCCCCAAGAGTGGAGCCAAAACCTGCGATGCAGCTGCCGGTACCTCAGCTAATGCCCAAGGCACCGAGCCCTGCAGGCAAAGGGCCAAGGGAATTTGACACAAGGAGTCTAAAGGAAGAAAATTTTATTGCTTCCATTGGTGTGTATTGAGGTGCCTGTGAAGTGCAGGAGGGACTTCTATTTTGGCATTAGGTTCTATTTGCATTTTCTCCATCTTAACACACTACATTGCTGCTGTAACATGCTTCATTTTACACCTTGGATCACAAGGAACAATCATAGGTGTTTTCACTCTACTCTTGGATAAGCTATCCAAGGCAGTTTTCTCCCAGAAACTTTCTAATCTTAATTGCTTATGAATTTCATTACGCTTTAGACAACTTTAATTTTTGCTCTGTGACTGATGTTTTCAAGCAACAGGAAATGGCAAAAGGGAAACAGGGCCAGCAGGACTTTGGAAAGGGCAACTGTGGAAGGGACTAAATGAAATAAAAGTTTTCTGATCATTGCTGACTACCTGTGGATTATCTAGATTGCATCCTGATAGAAGTGGGACCCAGGATCTGCTGAATGTTAATAATAAAAACTGCCAAAAAGATTTTAGTTGTAGTATTAGAATGAGCAGGACTGATGGATCTTCCTTCTATACAATAGTAAATAGAATGTGCGTCCTTCTAAACAGCATCTGCTAGGCTGGTCACTGGAAATTTTCCCAGTCTAATTTCTTAGCTGGTATAGCTTTTCTCTATGTCTGGGAAAAAGTTAGAGGTAGGCTTTAAACTGTTTTACCTAAAAAGGGCTTTACAGATTTCTTTGGGGTGGGGGTGGGAAGAAAAAAAATCTTTTAGTTGGATCCAATGTGCTGTGGACTGTAAACAAGACAAAAAGTACCATCAGAATACGAGAGAAATTGTCAGCTCCAAAACCGTCATGTTAAATTTTAGCCATTGCTTCTTACGGTGTGTTTAAAATAACTTTTTAATGGAATCATTATATAAAAGATTAATCTTCTGAAAGCAGCATGCTCCTGTGAGGCTGTACCTGCAGCATGTGGCATAAGACAAGGGAATGTGTGTATTGGGCAGTTATGTGGCAGGAGTGCAGACATTCATTTTTATACCCGCAAAATAGCTGTGGGCTGAGTGGTGTCGAGTCCTTCTGAACTGACACTGAATCCCTTGTGACTTGATTTGCTTTCTTGTTTCAAGAGGTAATCTATGGAGGCAGTTGCTCAGGAGCTAGTCTTGCACTCTATTTGAAAATCTATCAGGGAGCTAAAAGAGATTCAGATTTCTAGCATTTCACTGTAGTAGTTTGGTTTACTCTTGGTACTTAATTTCTTTTCTGTAGAAAAGAAAATAAGGAAAGTATGCTTCTGACACAACTAAGAATAAAACAGATGCTAGGCCGGTGTTATTTTAAAGAATGAAGAGACATCTTTGGATTGGATTGCTGAGACTGCCCTTTCCCTCAGATGAAATTAAAGCCTCATAGAAATGGAAATCATAGATAACAGACATTCCATGTTTGTGAAGCATCATAAGAAGGGCTTTTCAAAAGAAGTGCTACTTAATATGTTAACTACTGTTGCCAGAATATTAGCCGTAAACAATTCACAATCTTCAAGGACAGACAATAGGTAAATTCTTATTGGTGGTTCTGGTGCTCTAATGATCTTCATTTGTCTTCTATGGAATTAAGTTACAAGAAGGTATGGTTTCACCAAAACTGATCAAAGTTCGAAAGACTTCGATGTTTTCTCTGAAGCCTTTTTTTCTAACTGTTTGTCACCAAGAACCGTGAACTAGTATGCAAGTCAGTCTTTAAGAAATTGCTGTAAAAGCAATGTAGTGTCCATGTTCATCTGACTCTTGAGATCTAGAAGTAAAGGAAATTTTTCTTGTGTAGCAGGAAGATAATTTAAAGCTGCTTGGCTATTATACTTTATGTTCTGTTATGGAAGCTTCAGTATAAGACAATAGTTTGGTTATAAAGGACCAGGGTTAGTCACGGCTAGGCTGAAATTCCTTCTGTAGTGAAATGCAGACTTTCTCATTCAAACTAACTTCTTTATGAAAGAAGCATTTGGTAAACATTTACATGTTGCTGAAATAACAAAGTATTTGTAAGTAATTCCATTTAAACATGAGAAGAACTATTTTATGTGAAGATGATCCAATACTGGAAAGGTTGTGGATTCTCCAGCTGTGGAGATAGTGAACACAGAACCACCTGGTCCTGTGGCAGCCAGCTCTAGCTGACCTTACTTTGAGCAGGGGGGTTTACTAGATGATCCCCAGAGGTTCCTTTGAACCTCAGCAGTTCCTTAATCCTATGAAGTTTGGAAGGTGCTTGCAGTTATGTAAATAAAACTCTCAGTGAATCTGTTGGTATTGCATGGACAAAATACAAATTGGGCTGCTAATGTTTTGATCTAGCTACAAGAGGAAACCACTAGAATGAAAGTAAGTTATCAGCATGATGGAGTAAAATCATGTACAGCACTGTTTGTAATAGCCATACATAAAGTGTATGTTAGTGTGGAGATTAAACTGCATCTCTGAGATCTAGAGATATGGTAGCTGAATGTGTGCAGTTTTCTTGTACTACAGGAACAATAGCCAGAAGGTTCACAGAGTTTTCCAAAGTTCAGGGTGGGTGTGTTCCTGCTTGACCCCCTTTTCTTGTTCACTTCTTAGAAAGTTTCTGGTTTCTTGTGTATGTCTGAAGTATGTAGGATGCTCCCTGGTAACAGGGAAGGCTGTTGGTATTCAAAATTTTTATTTCTGAGGTGAAGAGTGATGGATTTTTAGCAGTTGACGATTGATCTTTGCTGTGCTTTAATACCTAATCGCTTAGATAGGAAATGCATTGTGAAGATGATGCTTCTGATACTTTGTTTCTTAAAAGATCACCAATTATTTGCTTATTTCTGGGATTCTTATCTTTCCAGGGTC
Organism: Elanus axillaris; assembly: GCA_026212715.1. Lineage (NCBI taxonomy): Eukaryota > Metazoa > Chordata > Aves > Accipitriformes > Accipitridae > Elanus > Elanus axillaris. Next base: position 21,287,241 of record JANZLQ010000032.1, read on the forward strand.
GATGGTCATCACCTGTAGTGTTGGCCTTTTTGTTAGGACACTGGTGGCTTTGAAGTTGATAGTTTCCCTCTTTACGTTAGTGATTAGTTTGGTTTTATTGCATACTTGCAGTAACTGTTAATGAAAATGTCAGTACTTACTGAAGTTTCCATTACTACTTTTTAAATAACTGTTTAATGCTGGCAGGTGACTTTGACGGTTTTTTGAAACCGAGAAGATTGTGCCACATACTTTGTCTGCATCAGATTCTTTCTGGACCTGCTGTCCTGTTTAACTCAGTTTCATGTAACAAAGTCATAGGCATAGTATTTTATGCCCCTTGAATTTATTTGAAGTTTTCCTTTTCTTCTTTGACAAAGTAGTTGAGAGTAAAATCTAGGCTGTTTTTAATGTGCTAGGATATAGCCTACCCTGAATTAACAGGCAAGTCAGCTAAAAAGTAATTCAATGGCAGGTATTACAGCTTTCCGCCTGGTGTTTTTAAAGTAAAGCCATATAGACTGAGCACTTAAGAGGCCAGATGTTTTCAAAGCCCTTTAACAAACAAATTCATTACATCTTAAAGAGATTGTTATCTGTGTCAGCGAATGCTTAGGTAGATAAGCCTATAGGATGCTGTTTGGATCCATAAGCAATTTTGTCCTATCCATCTGTGTGTTTATGGAAGTTGAAGGAACATCCATCAATCATGAAGCAGATACAGAAATCGGTTGGCTAGTGACTGTCTTTCTAGCTTTTTCTCCCTTGCTACATTCGCCTTGCTCCTGATACATTTAATGATAATACTTTGGAACCTTCTTCCACAATTGTAACACTTTTTTTTTTTTTTTTTTTTTCAGTAGACATTTTGCTAAATAGAACTTTTTTAGAGCCTGTCTTGCCCTAATTTCTGCCATTTGCAGGGTGGGATGGGTTTCTGACACACTTCAAGTGACCTTTTAGTTGCTCAGCAAGTTTCCTTGAGGAACAGAAGAACATTGTACTTCTTTTTCCTTCCCTTTGCCTTTTCTGCTTTTCTAAGAGTATCTTCCTCTGTAGCATTCCCAGCTTTAACCGTGCTAGTGAGAAAGGACAGCGCCCAGCATTCAGTCAGTTCAGCATGTCAGCTTGTGATGTTTCCTTTGGCCAACAGGCCAGAACCTGGAATGATCTGATGTTTCTGAGCAGAAAAGATGACTGCATTTCAGAGGGTTGAGGAATGTGAGTGATAGAAATTGCAAGTGCCTCATCATTATTTCGTCTCGGGGCTAAGCTTCAAATGAAAAGAGTGTGTGCAGACTTCAGACTTTTTTTACTTTTCTCTGCATTGTATCTTCTTGTGGAATTCCTTGGCTTGATTGGAGTGCTGTGACCTATTTTGAATTTTGGAAGTTGGCATTAAGCATGATATCTTGCTCATTTTTCTTCTTCCCTATTTTCCATTCTTTATACCCTGATAGGAACAAGTGGGTGCAGAGAAGTTCAACTTTTGCATGTAGGACTGGTTGATAGGCAGAGCCAAGCATTTATTGGGAATGCTCTCAGGTCAAAAATAACTTGTACTTGTAAACTTTGTGATAATTTTTAAGATATAATATTGGTTAAATGTTGTGTTAACCTACAGTTTTAATTTTCTTGGAATTGCTGCTGCTGGTTTTTCTGCCTTTTCCTTTCAATGATATAATCTAGAGACATTAAAATTTTTCTGTGAATTAGAGCTTCTGTGATGCCTACGTTTTGGAGGAATAAGTATCTGACAGTCTTAAAGGCCTTTCTCAGGGAAGGTGATTAATTGCATTATGTGTTTGTAATAGCTGTTTTTCCTTAGTTGGTTCATTGTATGAAGTCACGTCAAACTTTTGAATTCTCTATAGATGAGAGATGATGCAGTTTTCAATTCCTAACATTGATTTCTTATAAAATGGTGTTAATTAACCCTTTGCTCAGTAGTTGTCGTAAATTTCTGCTTTTTTCTTTTTTTCTTTTTCTTTTTTTTTTTTTGAGATGGAGTGGGGTTTTTGTTTCAAATTTTCCCCCCATTTTCACCTGTCTGACCAGCTGCTGACTCTTTCTCTTTCTCTCCTGCTTTCAATGCATCTTGGGTAGAATTGTGGAACAAGCACCAGGAAGTGAAAAAGCAAAAATCTTTGGAAAAAACGAGTAAGGAAATTAAAAAATGTAGAAACTGACTCCTCCAGCCTCCCCATAACTGCCAACTCCCCAGGTGCAGGGTGAGCTTGCATCTATGGCACACGGTTTTTATACCACAAGAACAAAGGTCTATCAAGAAAGCCTGCATAATTGAGGAGGCCAAACAGATCAGTTTGTCCTGGGGAAACTGTGTTCAAATGTCTTTTCTTTTTTTTTCCTTTCTTTTTTCCTCCCCTGAATGTTGTCTTCTTCAAAGAAGAAGCAGCAGATATTCTGCATCCTCACCATATCAGATATATATATATGGAAGGATTTTAAGATATTCCATCTCCTTTCTTAAAAGTTAAAGACCAGTTTTGCGTAACAAGTCTTTGAAGTGAATATATTGATTGATCGATTGATTGAATGTTACTGGAATGAAGAATTCTCTGTTCTTTCAAGCCACGGAATGGCAGATTTTGTTATGTGGCATCAACCATGAACAGTTTATGACCACAATCAGTGTGCAACAAGATATACTTTTGAGGGGGAGAGAGAAGGTGTATGTGAAGAATTGTATTTAGTGATGGCTGTTAGAGAATAGCCTCATAATAAGGAATCAATTTTATTTTGTTTTCTATATCCCATGTTAAAGGAGGAGTGATTAAATAGTCTGAGGCTGTTGCAGAGTCTAAATAGTCTAAGTCTAGACAAATCTTAACATCTATTGAAATATGATATTGAATAAAATACTGAGTATATGTTATCTGCAGGTGTAGTACAAGGTTTTGCTCTTTTGGTTATCACTGTTGTAAATAGGACAATAGCTAGTTTATAATAACCATGATGTGTTAGGTGTGTCCTAACCATAAGCGTAGTTTGTACTTTGCAGAGCTGATGCCCTTTTAAAGACTGAACGTTGGGAAGGATTAATAGCTAAGGTGAATGGGTGAAAATTCCTGACATTCTGACTAGGCCTGGATTTGCTACATTAGTTTTAGGCTCCTCAGTTAAATACTTAAGTTAAACACAAGTGAGCATCTGGAGTTAGTTCAAAGAGAATGGGGCACCTCTGCTGTAAGATCTGAATTGCTTTTTGCTGACACAGGAGTGTGTGTGAGACACCCATAGCTCATGAACACATCTTCTCTCCCAAACTGGGCCTTTCAGGTAGGCACCTACATTGGGAGGTATAAATTGAGGTTTTAGTGTTTTATGTGTATTAGAGATACAACTGCATAAAGAAGGGAAGGGGAGGTTTGTAAGTGCCTGTAAATTGATAGTGGCAACAATGTGATTGTGGTTGTTGTGTTCCTCAAACTCAGTTACCAGTATTGCCCAAAGCTGTCAAATACCTGAACTGCTTCAGTCAGTTTCACTTGCTTTAAAAGTCAGATTCCTAGAAATATATCTGAATTATGTGTTGGGACAGGGAACTCTTAAACTGCTTAAAGTACACGCAGCTGAGGTTTAGTGTTCTTGCTGTAGTAATGAGATACAAAACTTTTTGCTGCATCATTATACAGAACTAGAAATGGTGGCTATTTGAAGGAGTGGAAATAGACCTCTAGAAGTGAGCAATGTGTATTTCAGTGGAAAATAAGATTCCAAATTCTTAGAAAGGATAGTTTTAGTTATTTTTCTTTTTTGTAATTTTTGTTTATGCTTTCTCTTTGTTAGAATCTTTGATTTGATTTACAGTAACTAAGGCATATGGATTTAGGCAGAATACTATAACAAATGAAGAACACTTTCTGTAAAGCCTTTCACATGGAGAATTGGTGGTCGAGTAGTAAGCTAGTATGGTCTGCACAGCCCGCTTATGGCTTTGCTATTCATGAGTTTACATACCATCTCAAACTCACTCCCACAAATCTTTGTATATTATCCTTCTCTCTCTCTCCTCCCTTTCCTTTTTCTTTCCTTTTCACTGTCTTACCCTCTCTAATATTACATACAATACAAACATGTTCATAATTCCCAGGTTATTGTGATCAGTGGTTCTAAGAGAATAGTGGCATCGTTTGCTTAGATACTGCATATAGTCATGGGTATATAATACAAATATTCCAGCTGCTGATCATGTCTTCCTGTTACTGAATAGTTGGCAGATATGGATATGGCAGAAGTGTTGCATTCAGTCTTTTCCCCTTTCTGAGAGTAGTGACATTCTGTGTACAGTCTATAACACATTCTTTTCTCACCTCGTTATTTATCTCGTTCAGTGCTTATCCAAATTTCTTTTCAGGCTCTACCTCTCCATCATTCTCTTTTCCTTCTGCCATCCCATCAGAGGACAATAGATTATATGATTCTAGAACTGCATGGGAAATTGAACATAAAGTTCCTTATCCTTTTTTTCCTCTTTCATGTTTTTGGATTGGCAGATTAATGAATGCATGACTAAAAGCTTGCTGATTCCCTCTTTCACTACTGACCTATGTGATTGCCAACTCTGGAGAGCCATTTGTTAATGTAATTGGGGAGTGTTCTGAAGTACAGCATGATACAAGCTTCTTCCTTGAAATTCTTATTGGTGTAACACCAGTTGTTGCTGTTCATGTTGCCCATTGCCTGATTTTTTGCCTAGGTAGTTGCTGCGGGCAACCAAACAAACTCAGTCCAAGACTTTGAGCAAATTAACTGTTCAAGAATAAGTAAATAGGTTTCTTTTATTTTACCAAGAATAAAGGAAGTGGCTTCCTAGAGTTGAATGGCAACTGCTCTGCATGTGTTATTTGTAACTGGAAGCTACTTGAGCTTTGTCTGTCCTCTTTTCTCTCTTGAATGGCTAACAAAGGTACTGTTTAGTGATAGTCACTCCTGGACTATGACTTTGGAGTATTTGAAATTCAAACTAACATTTGAAGAATGGCAGATGTGTCCTGCTGGCCTTGTTTACAGTACCAAGGAATAAAAAAAAAATAAATCAAAGGAATGAGAAAGCAAATTTGTTTTCTTGGTACTGTTCCTGCTTTCAGTCTGTCGTCTGCTTTCTGCCATGCTGTTTTTTCTTGGTACAGTAATGAATTACTTTTTCCTTTGTTCAGGGCCAGAAGGTGTGAAACACTTTGATTTGGGAGAAACGGATGAGAAAAAATCCCAAATCAGTGCAGACAGTGGCCTCAGTTTGGCCTCAGGTTCTCAGGTCAGTGGCTCCTATGCTTGCTATTCTGCTGTTCACTACTTAATTGTGGGAAGACTTCTAGGCTTGGAGCATACTTGAAAGGCTCATTCAGTAAAAATTCTTCTCCCCTTCCTGTAGGAGACTGATCTTTGCAAACTTCTCAGTTGTATGACCCCATGATCTTTTTGACATGCAGACAGTAGTTTGTATTTGGCTGGCTAAATAAACTAAGGAAGCGCAAGGTGTGTGATTTAAGACCCCAAAAGGTCAGGAAGTGATGTTCTCTCCTTATGATAAAAACTAATGTGACTTTTCTTCCTGTCCTTTATGTTTGGATTGCAGAAGAGTGATTTCGACTCTCTTCCCAGTGGAGGACCAGCAGTTATGGTCCGAAGTACAAGCCAGGATTCTGAAGTTAGCACAGTGGTAGGATATGCCCAAAGTAAAATCTTGATGTGATTCACGGCTTGCTGAAGTGGGGGAGGGCATTTTGTGCCTACATCTTGTGTGGTATGGCTGCATACTGTCACACATGTATATAATGTATGTCTACGAGTTCTCTCTCCAGAGTGTCTGAGTGGGTGGCAAGCACGTGTGTCTGACAGAACATACATAGTGCTTTATTAGCAGATTGCATCCTTCGTATATGGTGCTTATTGCTGTTACATATTCCTACATATTGGTGTATTTATGGAACTGGTGGATTGCAATAATTTTATAACTATGCCTTAGTTGTGTATAAACCATCTATAAAGAACAGAAATTAAAAAAATGTAACCTGAGAGCAAAAAAGGCAGATTGCTTAATGCATTAAAAACAAGAACAAACTTTCTGATGTATTACCTTAAAGCACTTGAATTGTACCAGAATATGTCTGCTTGCTTTCTTATCAACTATAGGGCCTAGAGAGAAAAAGTAGCAGGAATGCATTCAATAAAAAAAAAAAAAAGCCTTCTCCCTACCACATGTTATCTGATACAGCGTATTCCAGGGATAAAACCCAAGGAACTTTCCTTTTTATTGTTGTTGTTAGTTTTTCTTCTCTCTAAACTGCTGCATACCTGTAAATATCTGGCTTTCCATGATCTTTTCCCAACCTGTAACAAGAACAGTAGTCTGGTTATCTTTCTCTAATGGACCCAGTAATGGTATTCTATGGGATTCTGCCCCAGATAGAAAGGGGTCTAGAAGAGCTGGTTGACATTCAGGTATGTCTTCCTCCAAGCTCAAGAAGGGTCCATCCTGACAAGTAGGAAACAAAGCAAAGGCAGCAGGAGGCCTGCATGGATAAGAAAAGAGGTCCTAACTGAACTCAGACATAAAAAGGAAGTATACAAGAGGTGGAAAAAGGGACAGGTGACTCAGGAGGAGTAAACATTTGCTGTCTTATCTTGTAGGGATAGGGTTAGGAAAGCCAATATGGACCTAGAGTTGAATCTGGCAAGGAGTGTGAATGGAAACAGGAAAGGATTCTACAAGTACATAAGCAGCAAGGGAAAGGGCTAGGGAAAATGTGGGCCTGCTGCTGAATGGGGCAGGGGAACTGGTGACAGGTAGAAAAGGCTGAGGTCCTTGGGGCATTCTTTGCCTTAGTCTTTACCAGTAAAACTGGCCTTCAGGAATCCCAGGCCCCTGAAACCAGAGGAAAAGTCTGGTATGAGAAAGTCTTACCCTTGGTGGAGGATGACCAGGCTAGGGAGCACTTAAACTTGGATATACATAAATCCATGGCTCCTGAGCGGTTGCAGCCACAAGAGCTGAGGGAGCTGGCTGATGACATTGTGAGGCCACTCTCGATTGTCTCTGAACAGTCATGGTGATGAGGAGAGGTTCCTGAAGACTAGAAGACAGCCAATACCACTTTTATCTTCAAGAAGGGCAACAAGAAAGATCTGGGGAGCTACAGGCTGGCCAGCCTCACCTCAGTCCTTGGGAAAAGTGATGGAGAAGTCTTCCTAGAAAATGTTTCCAAACACATGAAGGACAAGAAGGTGAATGGGACTAGTCATCATGTGTTGACATGGAAGTCACGGACACTGCACAGGACCAATATGATCAAGCAAATGCCACTTTATTGCCCAAATAGCTCGGCTTATATATACATTTTAGTTCCTGCTCATGTGTAAGCTATTTGTTGATTGGTTAGCATGTGCTGTCTACGCGCCTAAAGCAATAATTTGATTGGTTAAGGACTTCTGATCATGCAAATGGTTCCCTCTGCCAATATTCTGTCTTGTATCCTGCTCTCAGTCATGTACGTCTAACCTTGTTCTGCTTTTTTGTGCCGGCTTCATCAAACTTGTAGCAACAGTTTGTCCTTGCTCTGCTTTTTGTGCTTGCTTCATCAAACTTGTAGCAACAGTTCGTCCTTGAGGCCTGCTTTTTGCAGAGGCCTCTGGCTCACAGATTAATCAGTCCCATTGTGTCTGGATTGTTCACTATGTGCCCATTGCTTTCCAAGTATCCCACAGTCATGGATTTACAAAGGGGCAGGCATGGTTAACCAACCTGATAGCCTTCCACATGGCTAGCTTGATGGATGAGGGAAGAGTAGCAGTTGTTTACCTCAACTTCTGTAAAGCTTATGACACTGTCTCCTGTAACATAGACAAGCTGACAGAGTATGGGTTAGGTAAGTAGACAGTGAGGTGGACTGAAAACTGGCTGAACAACGGCCCAGAGAGTTGTGATCAGTGGCACAAAGTCCAGCTGGAGACAAGTCACTAGTGGTGTACCCCTGGGGTCAGTACTGGGGCCAGTACTGTTCAACATCTTCACTGATGAACCTGAGTGATGGTACAGGGCAAGTTCACAGATGATACAAAACTGGGAGGAGTGACTGACACACAAGATTATTGTGCCACCATTCAGAGGGGCCTCAACAGGCTGGAGAACTGGGCAGAGAGGAATCTATGAAGTTCAACAAGGGGAAAATTCCAAGTCCTACATCTAGGGAGGAATAACCCCAGGCACCAGTACACACTGGGGGCTGACCGGCTGGAAAGCAGCTTTGCTGGGAAGAACCTTGGGTTCCTGGTGGACAATAAGCTGACCGTGAGCCAGCTGTGCACCCTCGTGGCAGAAGAGGCCAATGGTATTCTGGGCTGTATTAGGAAGAGCATTGTCAGCAGGTTGAGTAAGGTGATCCTTCCACTTTACTCAGCACCAGTGAGGCTGCATCTAGAGTATTATGTCCAGTTCTGGGCTCTCCAGTACAAGAAGGATAAGGACTTACTGGAGTGAGTCCAGCTTAGGGCCACAAAGACAATTAAGGGACTGGAGCATCTTTCATGAGAGGAGAGGCTGAGAGAACTGGGACTCTTCAGCCTGAAGAAGAGAAGGCTTGGGGGCATCTTATCAATGGGTATAAATACCTGATGGGCGGGAATGAAGGCGAGGGAGCCAGACTCTTCTTGGTAGTGCCCACTGGCAGGACAAGAGGCAGTCAATACAAAAATTCAAGCTCAGGAAATTTGTGGATTTTCCATCTGTGGAGATTTTAAAAACCTGACTGGACACGGGCCTCAGCAATGTACTCTAGCTGACCCTGCTTGAGCAGGGGGGCTTGTCTGTAGATGATCTTGACAGACCCCTTCCAACCTAAACAGTTTTGTGATTTTTCTGAAGGGCTTTTTGAGTCTTTCTTTTTCTGCAGAGTAGGATTTGATTAAAGGATAATGTTGCTGAAGGAGAAAAGACAAATGTAGCCTTCACTTGTACTGCTTTGTATTTTGTGCCTTAAGAAGAAATATTTTACAACTTTTCTCTCTGTGTCGTTGCCTCTTCAAGGTAACTTCTTTATTTTTCTCCACAGGTTAGTAACAGTTCTGGAGAGACATTAGGAGCAGACAGTGACTTGAGTAGCAATGCTGGTGATGGCCCGAGTGTGGAAAATGGTGGTAATTTGACAGGATCCAGAGGCACTGTGTCAGACAGTGAAATTGAGACAAACTCTGCTACTAGCTCTATCTTTGTAAGGGCATTGCAGACTTCACTTTTTTCTTTTTTTTTTCTTTTTTTTTTTTTTAAATTAAATCTTGTACAGTAATCATTTCAATGTGTGTGCATGTGTGGAAGAGGATCTCTGATTCTGTTCTAAGGGTTAATCAGCAATGACTTACAATATTAACATATTAAGATATAACTTTGTATGGATCCATGTACCTTTCTTCATTTCCTGTGCAATGCATGGTTCTTTGAGAATAGTAGATTCACATCTCCCACCATGTTACAGGCTCTAGCAATATTTAATTCCCCCTCATTCAATACTTCTCTCAACCAAATGGACATTTAATTGCCCTTCAGAGGCAAAACAACATCAATGGGGAGATTCCCTGTTTCTTAGAAGCAGCTGTTTGATACAGGCACATGATGACCCATTGTAGGTTTATCAGCTGCTCTGTTTCTTTAAAACATTACTTTAATCCTATTTGAAGTGTAATCATAACTTTTAAATATATTTTCCTAGTTGGAAGATCTGTATGCAGTGAAATTCAAATGATCTGAGAGCACTTCTTGGGGTTGGTTTTTTTTTTTTTTCAAGTCCTTGATTGTCAGGTATAACCTCTAACATACATCTTATGAAGAAAATAATCATGTGCTTGATTTGGCTAAGTCAATCTGTCAGCCAGATATGAAAACAACTTGCAGTGCCTTAAGATTGGTCTTACTGTGTTCGTTATTTAATAATCCTGATAAGACTGTAAAAGCCTTTACAGGGCTTCTACTTATTTTAAACAACAAACAAAATNNNNATTATTGTGCTTCATTGCAGATTTCTAAAAGCATGAAAATGATGTAACCATGTCCACTTATTTAGCTGCAAGAGGGTGTCTTCTCAGTTACTAAAGAGCTAGACTGTTTGGGTTTTTTTAAACACTTAGTTTTTCTACTTGATTAATGAAATTAAATGGAACTTTAAGAACCCTTGCAACAGATTTAGAACAAAGGTGATGGGTATATACGGTGTATGATGAATGTCAAGTATTGCACCGTAATTTACCTGGTGGGAGAGAAATAGCCAGCTTTATTGTCGCAGTTCTGCTAGCTGATAGTCTGAGGACACAGTTCTTCAGACAAGATGTTATGTAATCATTTGCTTAACGTCATACCTTTATTGAATGGTAAATGAAACCTGTGAAGTCTGAATGTGAAATAGAGCTTGGGTAATCTTATTCTGCTTGTGACTATAATTTTCTGTGTAGTCCTGAGCAAGCTGCATGTTTCTTCCTTTGTTCCTCATAATCTGCACAATGACAGTGATAGTCAGTTATTTTCTAAACAGTGGGAAAGATTTACTATTAGAATTTGGGCAAACTTACAGCATAAGCATGAAATATGGAGGATGACAGAAGAGATTTAACTGTTCTTTAGTCTGGGATTTGCATGTTTTGTTTTGTCTCAGTTTTCCTTCAGGGAAGCATTTTGCTTTTTCTGTGGTTTTTTTTTTTTTTCTTCTCTCTCTCTCTGTTTTTCCTTTGGCAGATTCTGGACTTTTAAGTGTATTACCTTGCTCTTTGAATAGAGTAATTGTTTTGTGAACATTTGTGGGAGAAGCGCCTATGAAGTACAGATTGCAAACTGTGTCCGCTAAGCACAACAGTGGACTGCAAGAAACAGCCCTGCACGGTGCAGAGTTAAATTGTCTGACAGCTCCTTGTGTTACTTTCAGGCAAAGTCTCACAACCTGAAGCAGAGTGTGAAAGATAGCAAAGGCAGTACGCCAGGGAGAGGTCCAGAGGATGGGAACCAACGTGTCTATCTCTACGAAGGACTTCTGGGTAAACTACTTTATTTTTTTGGGGAGGGGATCTTTTAGACTGAAATTCAGGTGGAGTCATGTCTGGGGCAGACTGGAATTTTTACATTCCGAGAGACTGTTTTTAATCACTTACTGTTGTCCATACTGGTAGAATAGGAGGCCGCATCAGGCCATTCAGATTAAAGCCAAAGATTTGCTGGGGAGATTGAATAAGAGGAGATGGGTGTGAGTGGTATAGTTTGCATAAAATGCAGTTTGTCCAAGTCTCTTGCTGCTCTTGAACATGAATTCTTTATGTTGTTGGGAAAAGGGGAGGAGGAACTTACTTGGCTATGCATGACAGGCTAAAATGTATTACTGATTTTGAAAAAAGATCCTTCAGTTTAAGTTATTGAACAGAGGGCTACTAAACTCAGAATACTAATGGCCTTCAAGTGTATCCTTGAATTAGGAGTATATTGGCTTTTTTGAAATGTATTTCATCTGGACTTGCTGTTAATCAAGGGCTCTCTCTTCCTGTGTTTTTCATCCTTTCCATTTATCGTTACTACCTGCTTGGAATGGTGCAGGTAGGGATAAAGGATCTGTCTGGGACCAGTTAGAGGATGCTGCAATGGAAACCTTCTCTATGAGTAATAATCTTTCCACTTCTCTGTGTGTTTGCCATGATCTGTGTTTGTGTAAGATATTTCTGTCTTTTGATCAGTGTTAGAAGTATACAGAAGATATACTCCTTAAAGAATAGAGATGAGAGGTACTTTTGTGTAAGGGTTTGAAAAGATTAAAAAGATTATGCCATGAATTAGAATGAGAATTGTGTCTCTTCTTCTCTTTTACACTTTTCTTCAGTTGTGATATTGCTTGTGGTTTAAAAGTAACTTTTTTTTAATATGGGTTAATTGTGTGTTGGCTTATGGTATTTTCAAGGAGTTGGAAGGAACAGGAACTAAAGTATTTGACTGGAGTAAATGGAATAAATACTTAATTTTTGTATATATTGCATAGGCAAAGAGCGTTCAACTTTGTGGGACCAGATGCAGTTCTGGGAAGATGCTTTTTTGGATGCTGTGATGTTAGAGAGAGAAGGAATGGGGATGGACCAGGGACCTCAGGAGATGATTGACAGGTAAAGTGCTTTAGTAGACATCTTTCCTCCTCATTTGTTTCACCTTGGGCTGAAATAGTTAAAAAAAAAGTTATTTTAATTCTGCTGAACACTCTATTGTCACTTTGTAAACCTTGTTACTGAACCTGACTGTTCGAAAGTGAGCCTTTTGTCTCTGTGCTGGCCAGTATCTCCTGATACTGAAATACTATCTTCAGTTGTGACATATATTTTTTAACTCTTGTGGAGAGGTGATATTTCTAGAGAAATAGATAATGTAAGCATAATCACAGTATGAATAGGTGCAATAGACTAGTTCAGTAGTAAAGCAAGAGGTTTCTGTGGCAAGATGATTATATTCTGGAACAAAGGAAGGTATCAGTGTGTTGACATAAAGTGAAAGAATTAAATGTCTTCAGAAACTGTGTTATGAGCCTTCTCAAAACACAAAGTCACTTATAGGTGTTTCTACTTTAACAGTTTGTAGTTAAAAGAAACAAACAATAAAACCACAGGGGAACCACTCTAGAAATATCAATGTGGTTGCTTAAAGCTAGACTACTTCTAAGATGTCACTCTTCACTACCTGCTTGTTTTTTGGTGCCCTCACCCCCCAGCCCCCCCCCAGCTCTGTTAATATCTGATCATTCTCTGCTCTGTCTACCACTGTACCACCTACACACATGCTGTCACGTAACGTGGGATCCAGTAGCCAAAACAAGAATGAGTTTATGGGGTACTAGTTTGAAAACTGTTTCTTTTTCCATAAACTACTTTCCTTACTGGAAAAAGAGAGTGCCTGTGCATCTCCTTAATGTGTTTACTTCTGCTTTCAGCTGCATTTAAGCTCTAAAGGCAGGTAGCTCTTGTACAGAGTTATATGTTCTTCTTCTGGCAGTTGTAAGTATCATGGAGCTGTGACTGCAGAAAAGAGGAAATGGGTAAGCCCAGCAGACCACTGAGAACTTTCCCACTGAGCAGATGTTATTTACTTCAACTAGTTGATAATTAATGGAAATTTTTAATAAGTGATCACAGTGTTTTCCTCGAAAATGCCTATTTGGCTTAGTGGTTTTGGAGGTTTTCTTTGCCCTACACTTTACAAATACTGGTCTGTCCTCTGCCAGTGCTTTAATGAATTGGATGAACAATGCTCATGAGTCTGCTTCAGATCTAGCTCTTCTTCTTGCAGGTACCTTTCCTTGGGAGAACATGATCGAAAGCGTTTGGAGGATGATGAGGACCGCTTGTTGGCTACGCTGCTGCATAATATGATTGCTTATATGCTTATGATAAAGGTGACTCTTCTTAATAGATCACTGCTCAGATTTAAGTGGTATATTTTGTTGGTGTTGTCTTGAAACCATACATGTCTGTTCACAGAGCCCAGAACAGTGAAGTATAAAAGAATGTTATGAAACATTCCCTAATCTTAACGAAAAAATTGCTTCAGTACCTGGAGATTCTTTGAGATATGTTGTTTGATTTTACACAGTTCTATGCCATGGGTATGCATATACATTGCCATTTAAAATAGAAATTTACTATTTCCACTAATAACTTTAGAGGACACTGTTATTTTTAAGTGTGGGTGATTAAAGTAAGTAGAGAACATATCTAATTTGATTTCCTCACAGCTGCAAATTCCAAATGTGAGCAGATTGTGAATGTGTATCAATAACTTAACGTGAAATTTGCCATTACTAGTAAGCAACCCTTTTTTTCTCAGCATTGTCTGTATGCACCTTACTGCTGCAGGTGGCTACTAGCAATATCTTTTAGTCTGAATAATTTCTTAGATGGTCCAAATCCTTCCTTAAAGTCACTGGAAAATCAATCTTCTAAAATTTTTGTCATGTTTAGAACCAGCTTATGTGTGTGGTTTTACCTGTAACAGATCTGATGCACTGTGCTGTCCAGTGCAACAGCTTGACAGTAAGAATAGCTGTACGCAGATGATAGTTTGATAACTTTCACTCTTTAAATGAGGAGGTGAGACATCATTCCATAGATAAAGAATGTGTGAAACCCAACCAGTAGAATTTATTGTATGGAATTTTTTTTTTTGGGGGGGGGGGATGTGAGGAGAGAGAAAGAAGGTATTGATTTTTCCTTACATAAATGGAATGTGAAGGTAGAGTTTTAACATGGGATTTGAGTATATTTGGAATGAGTTTATTTCAGAAGATGACTGTGGGATTTGGCCATTAGGACTTGCATTGGTGCAATACTTAAAGTAGATTTAATAACCAGTGCAGTTACTTCCATCAAAGGATGCAAAAGAGGAGAGCAAGTAATATTGGTTTCAAAAGGTTGTTTAATGAGAGATGTTGACACAGTTAGTCCCAGAGAGGAGGAGTGTCTTGGTGTGGTGAAAATAATCAGATCCCCAAGAAAAGTTTCCTGGGGGAAAGGGATGATGAGGCAAACAGAATATTATGCTTTTGAAAATGATATCGCTCTGGGCCTATTACTTACAGATGAAAAGGCAGTATAGGGGATCTAAGAGTTGTGATAAAAATACTGTTTCTTTCAGTGCATCTTCAGAGATGCTCAAGAGTGAGGATGGGATGAAGGACTGGGCAAAAGAAGGGTTGTGGGGTGTTGGGTTTTTTTTCATTATTGTGGTTACTTTCTTCTTCCCCCCAGCCCCTATTAGCACTTTTGGGATAAAAGGTGGTAGAATTTGGTATATGTTATTTGTATATAGGATTTTTTTTCAAGCAATTAGAGTGAAGGCTTTAAGAGACTAAAGACTGTACCAAGGTATTTCATCTTAAGGCAGCTTCTAGTAGAAACTGCAAAGTTGGAAGGCGTTCTGTTGCTAGAGAGGCAAATTCTTCTGAGTGATCAAGGGAAGCATGATCCTCCAAACCCACACCTTGGTATTTTAATTCATTTTCTTGTTTTGGAATAGCAGAGTCCAGTAGTTTTTACCTAAAAAAATCTTGAAAATCACAGTGCTTTCTTTTAAGTGCAAAGAATTTTTGCCAAAGGAAGGAAGCAGGTTGCGTTTGTTTTGTATGGTCTGTAGCATTAAGGTCATAATCACAATATGATTAAAAAGATGTCCAGTCTAGCTTGAAGTCAGCGCTCAAGCATGAGTGTAGTGTCTTGAAGCCTTAAGCATCAATGGCTGCCTTTTGAAATGATACCAGAGGAAGAAATGTTTTGCTTCTGAGCTTCCCTGCAGCTCATCTTCAGGAGGAGCCTGCTGCTGTCTGAGGAGTATCTGGAAACGTTAGAGCTCTGGCCTAGTGACCAGGAAACAGACTGTGAAAGAATGAGAATTCTGAAAGAGATCATGCCTTTGTGTTAGTATTTCTTGTGCTGAGGGCTCCACAGTTGACTAAACGAACTTTTTGCAGAGGAAGAGGTGGAGCAGCTAGCCTGACCGATGAGACTCAACACATAAGTGGCAACATGGAGAACTGAGGCTTTTGATGTCAGTAGTTGGAAGTGGGTGGTAGTGGAATTGCTGCTTCTGTGCAAGAATGGGCAGGAAATCTGTTGTGCACAGTATCACTTGCCCAGCAGATGGGAAGAGTGGTGTACGTGCAGCTTCTGCTGGGCTGAAGAGGCCCTAGCATGACTGAGCTGGAGATCAGTTGTTTTGCTGTCTTAGCAATGGAAACCCAGATATGTTGATTTTGGGAGATGGGAGATAGAAGTTGCCACCTGTGAATAGAGAAGAGTACGTAACTGCCTTCTTATCTGCCTTCTAGGTGAACAAGAATGATATTAGGAAAAAGGTGCGTCGTCTAATGGGAAAATCACATATTGGATTGGTACACAGCCAGCAAATAAATGATATTCTAGACAAACTTGCCAATCTGGTAAGTAAAACAGTGATGAGTGATGTGTCTGTGGGAGCTACAGTGGAGGAAAAAAATTATCTGAAAATTCTTCTACAAATGCTCTGCAACACTAATTTAAAAATATTAAAAATAATTAAGCTGAATTATTAAATACTGCCTTCACATGTATAGAATAAAGACAGCGATTGTATGACTGTTTATAATATTATGTTATGCAGTTATCAGTTAGAACTGCAAAACAAATATGTATAAACATGACACTTCAGTACCACAGTTATATGCAACCCTAATGTTTTCTTAATATCACTTTTGTGGGTGGGAACCTTCATTCTTACTATGACTGTAACAAGTGTTTAGTCTTCCAGGTCATTGTAAGACTTGTAGCAATCAGTTTCCATACAAAACTGTTTCTGCTATCAGCTGCCATGCAGAATAAACCTTATGTTCTGTAATGCTCGTTAAGAATATAGGCTAACATGCAAGTTAGTAAAACTAGCCAGCTTTTAGCACAACCATCACCAGGATGGATGCAAGTTTAGACCCTTTTGAAAGCTAATTTTTCAAAGCTTTTTTACATTTGGAACTTCATTTTATGCACAGAAAGGAAAGAAAAGTATCTTAAAATTGACTGGGAAAAAGCAGACCAGTTTACTGCAATGTTACTGGAACCCAGACATCTCACTATCCCATACTGAGTATGGTACCAGCATGAATGTTGTTGTATGATGTGATAACTCTTACAGTCACACTTGTTGAAACTAAACTCTCTGGAGTATCTTGCTTACAGCTTTGTCCAAAATTGCCTCCAATCAGCTGTGTTAAAAATACTTTTTCATTTGTTGCAAATGCTTCTAGTGTCACCCAATGGACTGTTTTACAAAAGATCAGGAGATTAGTTTCAAAGTTCATTAATAATTGCATATTTTTTTTCTCTAGAATGGACGGGAACTCCCTGTGAGACCCAGTGGCAGCCGTCACATCAAGAAGCAGACTTTTGTAGTACATGCAGGGACAGACACAACAGGAGACATATTTTTCATGGAGGTAGAGAAAAGAATAATATTAACGCAAGTAGTAGCTTTCAATAAATAATATTAGAAATCTTATTTAATATTTTGTGCACCCAGGTATGTGATGATTGCATTGTGCTGAGAAGCAACATTGGAACTGTGTATGAACGTTGGTGGTATGAGAAACTCATCAACATGACTTACTGTCCCAAAACAAAAGTGCTGTGCCTTTGGCGGAGGAATGGTCAGGAGACACAACTGAACAAGTTCTACACAAAGAAGGTACGCATCATGTTTAATACAGACAATACTGAGGGAAAACTGCATAGAACAAACAAACCCTTCATGCGTCATATTCCATGTTTAATCAAAAAATAGCATTCTTTCTCCAGCACCAGTTACTGAACTGTAATGGCTGTTTAACAGCACTGACGTCTGAAGCTGGCGTTATGCGTTGTCGTTTACCTGAAGACAGTTGGTTAGAAGAAGGAAAGCATCAGTAATAACAAATATTGTGTGAGCTTGCGGGCTCATAGAGGTAGTGAATGTACTGTGGTAGATTGATGGGGGAAAAGCTAAATGCAACTACGTTTTAGTAATTGAGTTAATTGTGTCATTTTTAATGACAAACCCAAACTGACAAAATAGATTAAAAATTTTCTCCATGGGCGCATGTTTGATTTTTAGTCATATATGCCTACATTCTCCAGTAATATGAAAGTCCTTTTTTTCTCCTTATGATTAACTGCAAATATAAAGAAATAGCTTAAACCTATTAGGAAAACTCCAGTAACTCCTACACAATGACCAGCAAACAAAAGGTAAAGATTTGTGAATGCAAGTAATATATTGAAAGATTATTATCTTTGAGATATATAAAAGGATTAGACCTCTGCTTCAAAAAATTAATTTTTCGTAGACTAGGTCATCATAATGCAGGTGTGAATAGAAAGAGAAGGAGGACAAAAGCAGTGTGCTACAGAAGTTACTTGGAAAATTAATTGCACATATCTTGGGCTTCAGATAGAAAAATTTCTTAAATTGTATTCTGAGATTATGGGTTAACTATTACTTGATACTAAAGAGGGCAGTTGGAGGAAGATGAAGAGAAGAATACGGCATAAAGTGATTGATATGAATAACAAAAAGATAGAGCATACGAGCATGACCAGTAATAGTGACTGCTGGAAGCTGAAAGAAAGGGGGAGGTTGTGACATTGTTGTGAGACTTAGTTTCTACACTAGGAAACTGAGTAAGCTTGGTTAGATTGCTCATGAGCATGTGCCAAGCCATGAACTTTTCACTACCTTGTGAAATTATATGAAATAGTTTCTCTGTCAACTTGAAAAATAAATATATATACCATCCAGTAATCAGCTGTGGTTGAACTTTTACAGGCTTTTTGTCATTATGCACCACATGAGGCTTATTCTTTTTTGTAGAATCATAGAATCTTGCTGTTCTTTTCCCTTAGTAATTTGGAAAAATAACATTGTATTATTCTTCTTTTATATGTTAGTGTCGGGAATTATACTACTGTGTAAAAGACAGTATGGAGCGAGCAGCAGCAAGACAGCAAAGCATTAAACCAGGTACAGGATTTTGCTTGTTGGTAACATTTGTTGTTTAATCTGCAATCGACAAAACTTTTTTATTAATAACTTCTTTGAACATAATCTCCTTTTACTTGGAAATCTTAGGGTAGCTTTGTACATCTGTGTGCACATAACAGACTTAGTGTTATCACTAGCTTGCCCCCATATACCTCACTCTAAATAGAAACAAAACCAAAACACTTGTATAAGGAAGAGTTACAGGTAATGAGGACTAGCTGCCAATAAAATGATAACTAGAAAAGACTATGAAACTTCAGCTGCAGTTTCTCTTCATGTTTGGCTAGCTACTCCTTATATTCCTGATTGAGATGTAGAACAATGTTGTCCACTTTGTGTTGAGAATGGAGGCTAATAAATACGCCTGTTCGTGTTAGTGAATCTGCAGTGATGAATCTGCAGCTTTCTGCAGACTTTCTATTCACAAACCTTTTCTGTATTGGAAAGTCTCGTACTGGTGCAAGTCCAAAGGTGCAGTTAAGCCAATGTCCTTGTATCAGTATAACTTCTCCACTGTAGACATTCTTCTTAGTTTCACATCATCGTCTGGGACAGGATAGTATAATTATAGTGGTGAAACGTTTCTTGGCAAACACCCCTTTCCTTTTCCTGTTGAGTAAAAAACCCAAGAAAAGTAGATTTGCAGGTTTGGGAGATTAAGTTCTTAGGAAGGCAATTTTCCATTTTTCTTGGTCCCAGAGTGCAGCAGGCGCAGTATGTACCTGGGTAACAAACATGAAGGTGACTTATTTTATACCTTCATAAGATGGTTGTTTCTCCCTTGCTGGAGTCTGTTTGCAGGTTCAGGGTAACATCACTGTGGTTTTGTGTTTTCAAGTTTGATTTTTGTTGCAACTATTTCTTTTTTTTTCAAGTGGATGCTAGGACTCTGGGAGCTATGCTTTGAGGTATAAACCTATATTTCAGGTGTGTCCTAATGCCAAATCTAAGGGATCTACATTTTATCTCATAACTGTTATCAGCATGGCTGAGAAAACTACTTGTGTTTAAATCTCGCATCCTAAGTGTTCAACCTTCAGCTAGCTGTTGGAGCTTGGAAGAACCACCATTTTCTTCCTCCTACCATTAGTCCTGTTTAATTTGAGGAGTGGGAGGAAGGACTAGACTTCCACTAGGGTAAAAGAGGCAAAAGGGTCTTTGAAAGCTATTTTAAGAATTGGGCAACAATGCAATATTAAAAATATGTTTGAAAGCCATTCTCCAGAGTTCAGTGGTTCTGTGCAAATGATAATTTTTTAAAAATCATTATAAGAAAGCATTTTCTAGCTGAACTGAATGATGCAAAAGAAACTAGATGAAAACGCCTAGATTGTCATCTATTAATGTCCTCTATTAAGTTGTCATTGTTGTAACCATGTTGACTTTTTTATTGCTGAAGGCATAAAACAATGCCATACAAAATCATCAAGCTCACAAATGCAAGCATAGTTTGTGCTTGCTTATGTTTGTACTTAAGACTGTGCTGTCTGTGGTATTATGTGACTGCAGTGTCTTACCATGCAGAAATGAAATGTGGCATTTAAACCAAACAAAATCCCAATACGAACTACAGTAAATACAGACTGAGTCAACATTGAAGTATCTTCATGTAACCAGGATGAATTTATTATGATACTTAAAAGTCTAGTGGTTCTCAGAAGGCTGTTATTAGCGAGTGGACTCTACTGAAATGCTCCTTACTATTGTTAGTAGTGTCCTCTTGCTAGGCACATCAAATTGAAATTATGTTTTTATTGGTTTATATTTCCCTTCCACATATCTTGACTTGGCTGACTGCTTTCTGTTCATTCTCTCTCTGGATTTTTTTTTTTTTTTAATTAACATTATCACAGGGCCTGAGTTGGGTGGTGAGTTCCCAGTGCAGGATATGAAAACCGGTGAAGGAGGTCTTCTTCAGGTCACACTGGAAGGAATTAACCTGAAGTTTATGCACAGTCAGGTATGAGGGAAATCTGTGAGAAGATTGTGAGCATGAAGCTTTTTGCAGCATGCCTGTATATGTGTTTCCTCTTCCCAGAGTTTCAACAAGGACAAGAGATAGCATGATGGGGGTAAAAAAGCTTAAGTATATTTACATGCAAACACACACACATATATAAATATATATCTGTATGTAAAAATAAAATAAAATTAAATATCCTCAGGAAAAGTATAATCAGCTGAAGAAAAACATTGATACAGTTTCAACTTCTTGTTTCTGGTGTTCTGAATTGTCTAAGCACAAAATAAATGGTAGACAATATATTAAGGGACAGAAAAAGCGATCAATACTAATCTAAACTGTCATAATGCATCACACTGACCATATCCTGATGGCATAAGCAGTCAAGCTTAAAGATACAGTGTTTGAATATTGCAGGTACACAGGGCAATGTTCTGCATCATATTTAATTTGTCTTGTTTTAAAATTTGACAAATTATCTGTATAATTTAGTATGAAAATAAAATGGGAAAGTGGCTTTTGCAGTAATTCACAAAAATAAGAAAAAGTTACTGATTCTTTTTTCCTTCCAAATAGCAGATCTGTGGGCATAGAGGAAACACAACTAGAATTGTCATTTCTTCCTTTCTCTGGATGTTTTTTCTGTTGCTTCCTTTAATCCTTGTTTTTTATTTTGCTTTGTGTTTTCTTGTTTTGCAAATGATATTAAATGCATGCTATGCTAGACAGTAGAATCAATATTTAGGGAAGAGAGAGAGTGTGTGTGTGAGAGAGAGAGAGGGAGAGAGAAAGAAAAGCTTCTGTCGGTCCTCTGTGGAGTGTTTTTTCCTTTCCTCCTGACTAGACTTTTTCTCCCCACACAAGCTTTGTTCTTCTTTGAGGATACATCAGTGTAGATCCCACTGGAAGTGCACGTGCATCTCAAACACACACGCTCAGAATCTTTAATACTTCTCCCAAGGTCACAGCAGCACCATGTGTGCCGTATATCGTATATGCCAGTATAAGGAGTGGAGAATTGTGAACCTCCTTCAGTTTTCTTCCTGTCTGTTAGCAGGGTAGAACCTGGACTACAGCTGACCTGCTGTAGTATGTCAAACCTACCCTGTGATGGAACAGCCTACCTAACTTAGTTATAGATTTTAACTTTTTATTGGATATGCCAAAATACGAAGAACTGCAAGAGGAACTCATTGGTAGTACAGAATGAATTTTCACAGTTATTGGAAATGGCAGGTCTAAAGCCTTTGAAGATTAAACCCTGGTCTCAAAGCAACAGTTTGATATTGTTATAGATGGACATAATAGAAATTACTTTGTCCTAAGGTAAGAACACACCAACATAGGGAATGTTCTGTTTGCTTTTCCTTTTTCTTCTTCTGCCAGAAGTCAAAAATGATGTTGAGCTCAAACTGCTCAACACTGGAACAGTCTATGGAGATGACTAATTCATAAACAGTCAGGCATATATGCATTTGCAGTGAGAAGAGATATATAAGAAGGTAGCCTCATCATCATCGTCATGGTTTCTTCAGTGTAACGGGCATCTTCACAAGACGAAGACACTCAGTGTTAAGCACATAGTGAGCAGACATGCATCTGTCCAAAAGAAAAACTCCAAACCCTAGAACATACCCTTGTTCTTAAATTCAAAGCCTTTTTTTTCCCCTGAAAGACTGGAATGACATTCTGAAAGAAACCTTAGGGAAACCTAGTACTAATTGTTATTATACAGTTGTCAGGACCGTTACCAGTTGAATTTTGTACCACAGATACTGAGCCCTGCGCTACCACCAGCACTCCTAGAGTGTACTAGCTTTATCATATACTTCCTTACAGTGAATGGTGTTCTAATTTGTTGTCTGTGATGAAAATTACTACATCTTTTCTGGAAAACAGTCTGTGCAGGTCAGACCCAGGAAGTATGCTGGCTGTCTCCCCCAGCTGAAAGATTATTCCACCTCTTCATCACCTTTCCAATAAGGCTGTAGCCAGATGAGTTTCCATTACTTAAGATGGATATTGAAACAAGTAGAGTTCTGGAAAATACATTCATTTATTCAGCATGTTTAATTCCTGGTCTGTTAGATTTACATTGCCAGCTGAGAAGGGCATTCAGTACCATTTAGTGGACCTAAGACATATCCTTGTTTTCCTTCTCAAAACAAAGTGTCTAGACAGATAACAAAAGTCTGCCATTTGAGGGTCTGTATGGAATAGACAACTGTAGCAGTTATGTAAAGGACTCCTACAAGTTGCACCATGCAAAACCAAAATACCCTCCAATTTCATAATCTGTGGAGCTAAAGGATGTTTGCATTCTTATTCTAACACTTATCAACCAGTCTGCTTTCTTAATAAAAGGTCTGCTATTCTAGATGAATTGTTCTTTCCAATTTTCATTTAAATTATATTAATTGCTCCCTAAGGTGGTTGATTTCAGAATATGTATATGAGCATGATTACAACCAGGATTGTACAGCCATTTTTCTGTGTTGAAAATGCCTTTTTCCATTTCTGTTGAGTTTGGATGGGGATATTGACCAACAAATGCCTATAGGACCTCATCAGGCACAGCTTTATCTTCATCTTCCTCTCCTTACTCCATATAGAGGCCCTGTTCTTGGCCCTTTCCAAGTATTCTTTTCAGCAAAGCAGCTTACTAAATGAAGGAATTTCTGTTGCTCTGTTTCATTGGACATCACAGAAATAATTAATTTAGAACAGAGGAAAAGGGTTTTCCATTTAAAAAAAAAAAAAAAAAAGGTGTCTATTCTGTCCTACCTGAGGAGACTGAACATACTGCTTCAGTGTTAGCATGGTGCTTGCTTTCATGAAACTGTTTCTGAAGGCTCTTGATTTGCAGCGTGTATACTTTCTTACTGCCTTGTGGATTCCTAAGGAAATGTTTTAGATGCATGGTGGGCCAACACATTATTGACATGTAATAGTTGTCTTTAGTGTTCACAAATTCTCTCGCCATGCCAGCAGCGCACATAAGTTTAAAAAGAAAAAATCTTCAAGTCTATCTGTGACTAGCAGGTCAGAGGAAGTCCTTTGGAATAGGGAGGAATCAAGTGTACCTGTGGCATTGGCAGATTATTCTGAGTTTACATCTACAAATTATCTTACAATATTGGGACTCAGTAACTCTGTCCCCATTATGAAATCATCTGTGTCAAAAATAGATGGAAGTTTAATAAAATGCAGCAGGCACATGCCCATCTACAGTAGGATCCACACTGAATGCTCTGTCTTGAAGAATCACAGTTTCCCTAGGGTAAGTAACTGTTATTTCCTTTATGCTTGTTTTCTGATTGAGTGAGAGGAGAGCATCTGTGTCCCTTAAACAATATAGCAAGAAATTGCCCATCAACTCCTATGTCTTCTGAAAATAGATAACTTACTGTAATTGTGACAAACTCAGTAAATTCTCGTCTTGCTCATAACTCCTGTGGAAATGCAGCACTCCTTAACGTTATACTCAGATCATGAGCACCTGGGGCAGTCAAATCTTTTAGGCAGCTTTACTGTTACCAGATAAAACAACCAATGTTTTGCCCGAGCCTTGCTGTTGAGTTTCTGAATTTTGTACTTTAGACTACTGGCAAAAACTTTTCACAGAAAATACTACAGAAAAAGGCAACTAAGTGCAATAAAGTGTTCTCTTATTGACTTGTTTACTCTGTAACTATTCCTCAAAAAACTCCACCATTGTTGACCAACTAAACATATAGAACATGAGTGAAAACAGGCAAACAAAAAAGATGGGATTAAGTCTCCTTTCCCTTGAGTGCTTGAATGTAAGTAGAAAGCAAGCTTCAGATTTTCTGATTAAGTGGAAGTTTAGGTTTTTGTATTGAGCAAAAAATATCTGGGTCTGTTAGTTCTCTGCTAATAAAAATAATAATAAACACCTTTGACTTGAAAATCAATCTGATTTCTCTCAGATGTATGTTGCATATACTGATCTCTATTGATACAGATAAGCCTGTTTCTTAAAAAAACCCAACAATTTCTGGTTTTGACTTCCTTTGCTTTTCTTGGGTAGCATATAATCTATGATTACATGGGTGTTGCTAATATTGAATTCAAGAGGGTTGCAGTGTTTTCCTTTCCCTTCTTTCCAAGACAATGAAGTTTCTGTAGTAACATTTTTAAAAAGGATCCTGAGATCATGGTGTCGTAACTGTATAGGCACTGAAAGTATCAATCCAGACTACTGTAATATAGTCTTGCAAGGGTCTCTCTGAGGTATTGGACATAGACTTACTCTGAATAGTAGGACAATGTAACTCTTGTTTCTCTTGCCTTGAAAAGCAAGTATATTAGAAACTGGAATATGAAATTGATTCCTCATAGCATTTTCTTACAGCTTCTAATGTCTGTGTACTGACTGACCCTTTAGGAGACGTGTATAAGAGGCACTGTTTTGTATCTTGAAATAGATTGGATATTGAACAAACTTATGCTCAGAGAACTTGTTTATTCATGCACTCTTGGCATCTAGGTTCTGGACTGAAAAACCTAGTCGTGTAGTTCAACTGTTTTGTCTTTTGGGGTTCATATATGTAAAACATAAGTTTAAAGTAGGTTTGTTTTCTAAGTGACTGCTCAGCTGGTAGCAGCCATATGTCAAGTGAGCAAACAATAGAGAAGGATCCAAGCTCTCCCATCCTGCTTAAAGCAGAAAACTGGTACTGACTGTTATAGGAGACAGTTCCAAGACTAAATGTGGACATTATGTATCATAAACTGTAGTAATAAATGGCAAGGCTGTCAGGGAGAAGGATCAGTGGTTCCTCATTGGATTAAATTCAATTGCTGGATAAGTTAGGAGGATCAGTGTCAGGGTGGGAAGTAGAGTGCCCCTTACCTGCCCTCTGTGCTGGAGGAGGATGCATGGAGGGGCAGAAACTAACTGGGATGGATCAGAGGCTACAAATCGTGCCAAATTTGGGAGCCAGCTTTTTTTCTCGTCCCCCTCTTCTGTTGTATTTCAGGTGTGTTGGTATTCTTTTTGCAATAACTCATTTGAGTGCCTGAAGGGGTAGCAATGTTGGATATGTCAGAGTTACTAACTCCTTCGTTTCTCTTCCATGCTTTCTCCTCCTGCAAGGAGCGGAAGGTACTTCATCTTCTGCTGTCTTCGCTTCTTAGCACTTTTAAGTTATTTGTTGATTTCTAGCATTGTGGCAAGTTTGTCTTTTGAATATTTATTTCACCCTTTATTTTTATATTAAACTGTAAATGAACTGGTAGCGTTTGCTATAATACTTCAGGTTGTATCTGCTGTGATCATGGTTTTGCTTAATTTTGGTTTTTAGTTTAAAAACCCCAAACCTGACTAATTTTATGTTACTTTTCCTCCTGTTTTTGTAGGTTTTCATAGAGCTGAATCACATTAAAAAGTGCAATACTGTGCGAGGAGTCTTTGTCCTGGAGGAATTTGGTAATTACATTATTTTGATATTAGGTCTGTACTCACATGGCAGTAACTCAAATTTCCAGTCTTCAGAGTTGCACTGCAGTTACAAAGAATGGAGAGAAATGTAGACTGCATGTGAGATGTTGCCTAACTGAGAGCTGGGTGACCTAACATAAGAATTTACACATTAATTTTTATCATATTAAGATTTGTGGCCTAGGTGTTTTTTGTTAATAGACAGAGTTGATGTTCTGAGTCTTCTGAAGCAAACAAAACAACAGTTAAACTTGAATGTGTGTAGGAATTTTCTTTGGTATGTTCCTTCTTCTGAGAAACCACATTTTTAAGCAGGGCTTGTAGCTGATCTTTCTCAACACATTATGGTTTCATTACAAAGAATTACTGTTACTTGCAAAGTTTCCTCTTTGCTCTATGTGGAATTTCATTTTTGTTGTATGGAGCAGGAGATGTTTTGTCAGGTTGCACTTTATTTATCCTGTGGTATCTGTGTTTCAGAGCATGACTGGTGAAGAGTGGAAAAGTAAAGGCTAAGGAGAATAGAGAATTTGTGCTATTTTGGTCAGTTATTGCTATTATATATAATCTGCCTACAGTCTAGTTTGGGGAAAATTCTGGGTTACCACTCACTGTTAGTGTCAGTCACGCTGTACTTTACTAGTGTCTGAAAAAAGAGAGTGACTTCAGATGCAGCTCTCCAGAAAGGTCATCAACATACTTCTTTTGAAGTAGAGCCCACACCCATATTGGTTTATTCTTCCACCCATTTGTGAGACATTTGTCTAGGTCTTCAGTGTATGTATGAAACATTTAAAAAGAAGATAACATTTACAACATTCTTTCCATTGTAGATCAGCATCCATACTTTGGCCATTAATCAAAATCAGCAGCTCCCTTTACCAAGACTCTCATTGTTCTTTGGGGCTGTGAATAGAATGTTCTGGCTGAGGCATTCTCTCTTAATATGAGATTGCTGAAATTGATGTTTTTGTCCATAATAACATATTGTCTCTTTTCGGTGATTCAAAGTTATAACGTATTCAGATGATAAAGCCTTTCTGACTATTGCAGTTTGCTTGTTGTTTGCCATAAATTAATCTCCCAGAAGTTTGGGATATGAATTTGTGAACAATTTTTTCCCATTTTCTGAAAATGTTGTTCATGGTTCAGATGATCAGATCAGTGTATTTAAAGCCTAAAAAATTTCTAATAGTTTAGATGTTCAGAAGTTGTCTGCACTTTATGGTTGCATATTCCTTTGATACCATGTTTTCACCCTGATGGGCATGATTCATTTCACTTACTTCCAGAAATTGCTTAAGGCTGTAAAATGTTATTGATGAGTTTTACAAAGATGAGAGTTCAGAAGCCATAAAATTAGCTTAAAGAATGGCTTCAGCTTCTGAAATTAACTTAAAAGAAGTTACTTGGATCAGAAATGAATTTTGGATCATTTTTTTGAGACGTTTCAACTGAAAGTATTTCTTTTAATAATTTGTTTATATTGCACAAGAAGAAAGACAGTGTTTGACTTGGTTATTCCCAGTCAACTTCTATTGATGACTCTGTAATACAGCATTTAGCCCCTAAATAATGACTGTAATCACTGTAAGAAAAAGAACTTTTTTTACAGAAAATTTTATAATCAAGGACGTATTGCAAAAGCTAGAATTGTGATATGGAACTTAA
Source organism: Elanus axillaris (assembly GCA_026212715.1). Taxonomy (NCBI): domain Eukaryota; kingdom Metazoa; phylum Chordata; class Aves; order Accipitriformes; family Accipitridae; genus Elanus; species Elanus axillaris. The sequence continues at coordinate 21,314,883 of JANZLQ010000032.1, forward strand.
TGAAAGGGTAATTTTAAGAAGTAATTAAAAATAAACTGGGACTTGGACACTACAAGCAAAAACCGAGAAATTAAACCAGTTAAATAAAAAATACCCACCTCCCAAAATAGAGGTCACAGACAAGAACCAATTAAAGTTAGTGAGTGAGATCTACAATTTGCCCATCCAGCTAATAAAGAAAAAGAAGAAAGGAAGAACATGTTACAGGGAAGCTAACCTTTCTTCTTGTGCAGAGATGAGACTACCTCAGAGCTGCTTTTTAAATTGTTATAAAGATGAGAAGATAAACCAATCTGTCCTGTTCAAGAGAGATTAACATGTCAATTTGTTAATAGTATACTAACAGCATTCAGCAAAAACTTGCATGGACTCCTTAAGAATGAAGTTATTTAGCTGTGGTAAACATTGTGAACATTGTAATCAGATTCATAATAGCGGGATTATACTGAAGTACTATCTCCTTTTAGAAAGGTAGAGAGTGGTAAGCATGTGTACTCCAGTGTGATGGGAAATAGTTCAGTGCAAGATTTGTTTATTTAATTTTTGCCAAGCGTGGGCGCTCCCAAGTTTAGTGATATTGCAGCAGGAAATTAAAGGTCTGTTTGTGTTAACACTGGGTTTAGATGGCAGCATGAAAGTTGGAATTGTGATTTCAAAGCAGGATGCAAGCAGAAGTTCAGGAAGTGTTCCCCACAAATGGAAGTGGAGATTTAAGTAAGTGAGGAAATGTAAGGCTCTTCCCTCTGGAATTTGAGTTACTGCTGCGTACTTGTGCTTTACTTTCTTGTGGCCCCTTCGCCGCTGCTATGAAAACCTTCATTCTCCAGCAGGTAAAGTGATGTCCCCTAAACTCATTCTATGCTAGTGCCATATTTTCATTCACAGGACCAAAGGCTGCAGGATGGTGCTTAATAATTTACTCCCTTCATCCACTTAGTTCAACAGCATCAGGAATAACTTTTAATGTTAGAAGAAAAGTACTTCTGCTATTCTCTTAATTTGAGGCTCTGGTCTTTTTTTCTTTCTTTTTTTTGCTCTCCCCATTCTTTTTTCTTTGTATTCTGCAGAGGTAGTGCTTTGACTTCTCTGACTGTAAATCCAATCCCACTCTTTTTACTCTTCCTAACTCAGTCCTCTTGGGAGAATTTTCCCCATTGGAAGGACTGTGGAGTACTTTACTTAAAGACAAGGCAACTTACTGTGAAGTGGGGAGACAGTATCTTGCCTAGGTGCTCTCCTGTTCCCTCTCTTCCTATTCTCAATTATGATACAGGTCTTTACAGCTTCCCTTCTCTCCTTCCCTTGTGGCACAAGGTCCTTACAGCTTTTCCTTCCTGCTTTTTGAAGAGTATTTGAACAGTTGTATGTTATCCAGTGGGCAGTGAGACTTACACAGCTGTAAAAGTCCTACCCTATTTGGCTGTGCACCAGCCTCACTCCCACCTTTATCCCCTGGTGACATGGAGTTAATTTGGAACATCTGGTGCCAACGGGTAAGGTAGCTTGGATGTGCACCTCCTTATCTCCCTAACTCTAGTTACTGGTATCACTGGGGCAGTGCAGCCTGGGTGTGCACTTCCCCTGTTTCTCAGTCCTTAATATAACTGCCAACTCCAAGAAAAGAGAGAATTGAAAAACTAAACAAAAATATTACGTTAGTTTTTACAATTGTATTCTGTACTTTTCACTAGATTTTTTTTCAAGAATGACAATACCATGACATATGAGAACTAGTAGGCACTAGCTTAAATTTAGAGTACTTCCTCAAACCCAGTCTGCACTGCCTACTTTTGGCCCCTTAGAGTGTGATCCGTCTCCCTCTCCAGCGTTTAGCTGTGTCATACCATAGTTGAAAAGATGACGTCTGCATGGATAGGTTTTGTTGTGGACTTTTCCTAGTTAATTCATACTGAACTCATCTGCCTCTGTTTCTTTTCTTGTCACTAGTACTATGTGTAATAAAACATTTACCCTTCCTCTATGAACCTGGTATGATTTGGTTTTGCATAATTTCTGTATTGCTGCTTCTAAATTTTTATGTTGTGACACAGAAATTCCATGGCAAATTTCAGCTATTCTGGAAAGGGAAGTATTCAAAGTTGGTCTTGATATTCCACTGATCTTAACGTTTTAAATTTTCCATCTATATGTTCTTAGTGTGGTCTTTGTTCTCTCCTGGTGATTTCCCATGGTATCTGTTCACAACAATATTTGTAGACCAAGTGTGGGTCAAAGGCACCAGTTCAGATGCAATGCACACTGCTTTTTTATGCATTCCACAATGAGAACAAAAGGCAAATTTTCTTTAGCTATATTAAACCTGTTTCCTTTCTGTTAGTTTGAGGCAGTGCAAGGGAGCAAGGTGATATTTTCTGGATAATAGATTTTTTTTCATCTTCGTTATATGTAAGTTCTTCTAGAAATTGACAAACCTGGTATGTTAAGAATATGTGTAACTGAAATCAGTATTTTATTTTAAGGCAACTTGTTCAAAAGCAATGAACGTTTTCACTGAATATGTCAAGTAAATACCATTGCACACATCCTAGACAGGAGAAAGAATGTCTTGAGAAACTTGAAATAGAGCTGGGAAACAGTCTTCCAGTTTAGAAAAATTTTCTCCCTCAGCTCCTTTTCTTTTTTTTCTGGATTTCACTAACTTACTACAGTGTCCAACAGTTCTTTTGAGATGTGTTATTCAGCAGAGAAGGATTCAAACATCTAAAGGATAAAATATTTGGGAATCGCATACTGACAAATTCCTGTGGAATTGTGGTTTTTGTTTTATTGTAGTAGCCATTAGGCATATTTCGTCATTAAGCATATTTTGTCATTAATTTTGCTGTCTAGCAGGAATAAGTAGTATGAGAAAAGCCAGAGTCTCTAAGAACCATCAAATACTTACAGTGGTTTTCCAAACAGAGGCAGCCAAAATATTTTTGCTAACCTGAGTCATTTATTATGACATTACCAGTATCTTCAAGGACATACACAATGTAAATGAAGAGAAGGAAGAATAGAAGTGAGGGATAGTGAGGTGCCCTGTACCTGCACCTGCTGTCTGTGTGCATCCCTTCCCTTTCCTATGGGAACATTGTGCTATTTCTTTCCCCTTTTCCTCTCGTTTTTTGAACTTTTTGTTTTGTCTCTTGCCCGTCCGGTTTTAGTTCCTGAAACTAAAGAAGTGGTGAGCCACAAGTACAAGACGCCAATGGTGAGTCAACTGTGATGCCTTCTGGTAGCTCTTTAGAGGATATATCTTTTCATTTTCATGTGGTGAAAAGAATTACATTGAGATTGCAGGATTTGCAATGCTGATACCGCAGTGAAACACCAGCTGCTCTTTTATGATAGTTTTCTTTAAGGGAAGACAACAAAACTTGGTGATCATTGTTTCTGTGAAACTAGAGGAACTCACAGGTAGTGCAGAAAGCTTGGTCTCTTTAGTTGAGGTAGATAAAGATGCAAGGTACCTGGTTTGGCATGAACTTCAGCACAGTAAGAGCAAGTGGAACTGTTAAATTTAAGACTGTGCAGAATACAGTCCTTAATCCACAGAACAGATGGAAAGGTAAACTAGTTCCTGGGCATAAAATGATTGATAACTGAGTATATGAAAAATTCCCATTTGTTCATGAAAATGAGCACTGAGATGCAAGAGAACAGCATAAGTATTAATGCGTGCCATATAGGTGAGTTATTGCTGTGGTTTAGTGTTCAGTTTTTATAACATTTTTTTGAACACCAGCAGTTAGTTGATAATGATACTTAGCACTGTTACACATAATAGTTCAACAATCAGGCTTATATGCACTTATGAGGAAGAAACAGAAGCCAATGATTGTCATCAGAACTGAAGTTTCTTCAGTTATTTTTATGTCTGAAGTGCAGTGTGTACATCTAGTGATTGCATGGAAACTCACAGTCCTTCAAGAGGAGAGAGGGAAAAATTACTTGAAGAAGGTAGAAATGTTTTAGAAACAAAATGCTTAGAATATTTATAATTTAAGAAGCAGATAGCTGTATCTTTTAATAAGAAAAGCCAGTTTAATGAAAATCAGTTCTATTTTACACAAGTGTTTTAGCTTGTGCTATGATACAATAAAACACATTGTTATGCTTATTACCTCTACAAAGATTATAAATGTCAATTTACAGGACAAGAACTTTTAAGATCACCAGAATAGCCAGTATTAGAACTAGGACATAAACTAAGTATAAGTCTCACCTTCACTGAATTGTGCTGCTAGTTGCACATGAAAAGAGGATTTTCTGTTAAATAACAGCACACTTAATAAGTTAAAAGCAGTAATTCTGTATCTTCCTAATGTTATGTGAAACCATCTGCTTTAAGGTGATAAAATTGCTTGATATTCTTCGTATGAAATATGCAATGTTGGGTTGTGTTTGGTTTTTTTAATTAAAAAAAGAAAGAAAAAAAGCAGCTTGTATTATTAATGGATTCACTAGCACTGGTTAAAAATTACAAGGATTACCAGTCCTTGTACCATTAAGCATAAAAAGACAGTTGTGAATAAGGAAGAATTCCATCATCTCATGAGTGAAGGTACAGTACTGGACATTTAGTTTTAGCCTTTTTAGTTAGCACTTTCAACCCCTCCCAGAACATTTCTTGTAACTTCATATAACAGACCATAAGCAACTATATTTGCTACATTTGTTACAAGGCTTTTCTTCTTTATCCATCTCAGTTAGAATGTAGTATGGGACACTTTTTCCTGATTTTGTCTGTCACCAGAGTAGTTGTCCCATGAAGGAAGACATGCAGCAAAATACAAAATGTGCAGTGGATTTTGTAAAACACAGTCATGTGAATTTCATCATCTCCTTTTCTAAATTCTTGTAGGCTCATGAGATCTGCTACTCCGTGCTGTGTCTCTTCTCTTATGTGGCTGCCATTCGTGGAAAAGAGGCAGAAAACAAAAGCAAACCACCTCGACCAGTTTCCAGTTGATCACAATATTGGGAAGTACCTACCCTTTGGCACGTTGACATGCAGTACTCCCATTTTTACTGCAGTTACTGAAGCTCACTTTACTGTATTCTATGAGACCTTGATTATTTATGTATGACCCTGCAAGTCTATCCCCATAGAAAAACCTAAGACTTCACTGCTCAGTCTCTTTCTGAATCCATCCTTACTGGAGTTTTGATATGAGCTGTTAAGCAGACAGTTCTGAGCATCAGCACCCAGCTGTGAGTGACCTATTCTGCCCATTCCTTTGGAATTCCATTTTTCTTAAGATGACTAACAGCTTGAGTTCGGGGGTTGTTATTTTTTTGTTTCTAGTGGTACTTGTTACAGATTAATCACTTTACAACTGCAGGCTTCTGCTTTCAGATTTTCTGGTATGTGCACAGTGGAAGCAGTCTGGTCCTGTGTGTTGTTGAAATGTAGTGTTTTTATTGTTTTCCTTCTGTGTTGTTCATTTTTACCCACGAACATCGAGTTTGTCACATAGTTCTTCAGACCCTTTTGGTAGAGATGAACAATTTAGATATATTAGACTTAAAACACCATGTGACAATTGAAGTTTGGCTATTAAATTGGTCCATCTTTGGAGATGACTGCTTCTCAAGTGGGAAAAGAAGTGGCAAGAGAAACTTTGAAGGCAGTGTATTGTGAAAAATCCTGACACCTCATGGATTGCATGGATTTTCAAATGGGAGTTTAGGTAACATTTGTAGATATCCCAGCAGTAGAGTTAACAGATGCATATAAGCACTACCTAAAGCAGTTAATCACAGGGATTAGAGAATGAATAAGGAAATTTAAAACTTGGAAACATTACTGCCAGAAGCACACAGCAGACCCATGTCTTTTGGGGCTTGTAACTATACACAAGGTATTTTTGTAGCAATCTGCAGAAGATGCTCAGAAGCCCAAAGGATCATGCTGTCTCCAAATATTTTAAGCCATTGCTTTTTTTCAGTCTGTACTTGTTTATCAAGGAATTTGCAACTAACGTAATAATGGATAATGAAACTCACACAGTTAAAACTATCCGTCACATTCCTTATTTTAAGTAGGCCGATTATGAATGTTTTTTGCATCCTGTTTTTGTTCTTGAACTGTACTGCACTTGTCCGGAAAGCTCTTGGGATGCTGGAAAGGAGATACTGTCTAGACAAAATAACGTTAGATGTAAAATATCTGGAAAAAATGCTCTGATGCAAACTGATGTATTGTATGTTTTGACATAGAATTCTGAGTAAATACACCCATAAGTAACCCTGTTTGGTTTGGTCAGGGTATCTACCATTTTGAATGGAATAGACTAGTAATGGGTGAGGAAATGATGTAAATATTATAGTACCACATCTATTTATAGAAACTGTACAGCTGTCTGAATGTGAAAATAAAATGTCATTCAACCAGCAACTGGTTTTCATACTCCTGTGCTTTTCTATTGATGCAACTTATTCTGAAATTAATGTAACTGTGTACAAAATACATCACACATATCTGAAATAATGAAAAAGAGAAGACTATAAATGGAAAAACTACATTTCTTTCCACATAAGCAGTTGTAAGTAATTTGTTGGGTTTTTTAATTCTATCATAACATCCATGTAATTTATCTTTAAAAAAAAAAAAGTCTGAAAAACATGAACAGGGAAAACAAACACATCTGAAATACTGTATTTTTCTTTTTGCACACATGCAAATAGAAGCAACATGTAAAGGATTTTTCATCCTTTCCTAATATAAAAGCAAAACTGAAATCAGCGAACTCTGAAATTAGCCTGTTTTGTATTTATTTTATTTCATCTTTTGAGACTGTAAATTTTCTTACAGCAGTATCTGAATTTTTAGCAATTACAGGATTCTTGATACTACTATTACAACATCTTTTGGACATCACTTTGGTCTACAATAGATGTTCCATTTACTGCAATACTGGGTCCCACTTAGGTAGACAATTTTAATTTTTAAACTGTAATTTTAATTTTTAAACTGTAATTATGTTAGCAGGCCTATTACCATATTCAGACCATTAACTTAAAAATATAAGGGGAAAATCAGAGTTTAAAATAATTAAATGCACATGCACAG
>JANZLQ010000032.1:21321986-21355924 GCA_026212715.1 Elanus axillaris
CCCGTAGAAGCTGTATTTTTGCAAGTGTACCTTTCTGTGACTTGAAATGATAAATTACATAAACTGCTGTATGCTCTAGACTGCTGAGAAACTTCAGTCTGGAATAAGAATTTTAAAGGGTCCAATAATAAAAATGGCCCTCTGTCCCTTTTGACATAATTTTTTTTTTTTTTTTAAAGAACAGATGTGGCTGAATAGTTATAGTGCTTGCTGTTCAGCGGCAGGGAAGAATCTGTAACAACCTCAGCAAGTGGGCTGACACTGGGCTTCTATTCTATAGGTGAGAGCAACTGACGTGGCTTCAAAATTGAAGACATTTTTGAAACGTACAAAATCTTTCTTGTACTTGATGAAGGTGACTTGGCAGGTGTTCTGCTAACTGTGGGAATGTATATTCGTCTGAGACTAAGGCATACTGTGCAGCGTTTCCACTACACAGTGCTGTTCTCTAGATACCAAATGCAGGTCAGACTTAAAATTGATGTGAATGCATAAGTCATTTGGAATGCAGTTTTCCATCCTTTCCACCTTCACTTCATCACTCCCAAGCATTGAGAGGTACATAAACTTTACTTAGGAGGAGAAAAAGTATTACAGTGATTAGTGTGTGTTTTGCCACGTCCCACTTATTTTGATCGTTAGCTAAGAATTCCTGTGCAGCAGTAAGAACTTAGAGGCTTCTGAACCTTCCAGAACCAAATGGAAGACTAACTGAGTATAACTGGTAATAATAAATAGTGCTAGAAAATTCTTAAAACAAAATGAATAATCCTTCTGGTTTTACCACTAGGAGGAGCCTGTGTCTTAATTTTTAACGCTTGTGATACTTGTAAGGCACTTAAGTTTTAAGGCAAGTTTATGAATCTTTGTCTCATTTGTTTAAGATATTCACTTATCCTGAACAAGTTTCTTTTTCTCCTGCTTGTTTGTGGAAGTTAGTTTTCAAAATGACCATTAAGTGTTCTCTGCAAACACTGGGGTTTGTGACTAGTCTTCCTCGCAGTTTTCAAAGTGGAACCAAGGTTACTAATTTGTCTTCTGGATCACAGATCTTCACTGTGATGTTCCAAAAAAAAATGCCCTTGTTTTGTTTGTGAATGAAGTGTCAGTTTCTAGTATGAGTGCATCCACACCTTAAACGTTAAAGGTTTTAACATCAGTGAGTGTCACAACAATGGTACTTATTAAGCGATATTTATTAAAGATCTCTCTGAAAAAAACTTTGAAGATGTCTGTTGAAGGAAAGAGTTCATTACTTTAAGAAAACCATTGTAAAAATTTCCTACACCCTGATTCCTAGCTTCAGATAATCCCTACCCTCCTACTTTGACACTTTCAGAGTAGCAGAGTGTGTAGAATAAAATGTTCATCTGAGTATTCAAAAGCTACATTGCTAGTAAATGTACATTATGAGGAATTTTGATTCCAGCTAAAGTTCTATCTTAGTGATCAAAGTGGATGGAAAAATGTGGATGTGATTCTAAGACTTCTTAGGAGCCTTTATCTTGCAAAGATATTGAAGATATTTCTAGATCATGCTGCTTATGCCAGAGGGAGGGCTTTTGGTTCCCACTGGGTGTATTTTTAATAAGGAAGCAGTTGCCAAGAATGGGAACAAAGCAGTTGCATGCCCTTGTGTCAGGCACAGGCTCCTGTTACCACTGAATTCAGAACTAGACAGAAAATAGAAGCTAAGCTTCTCACAAAGAGCAATATTTACATCCCAGTTCCCCTTGACTGCCAAATGGATGAAAGTCAGAAGATGTTGCCTCTGAGGCGAGATCTTCCTTCTGTGAGAAAAATGGCTTCTGCTCAACTCTGACTCCAGTGGTGTTTAGGAACTCCATGTCACTTGCTCTTAGACAAGCCAGGTTTTGGTGAAAGGCATCATCTCCTAGCTCCTAAAGAAGCGGGAATCAGGACCAAGAAGCAGCAGCTTTGTGCAAAGGACCTTACCACACAAAAGGCATTGCCAAAGAGGCTCTTGTTCTTCCAGAAGTCGCAATTCAGCCAGAGGCATCTGCTTCTCACAAGGGCAAGACGTTTCCAAACAGCTGGGTGGTATTACTTTGCTTCTGCTAACAGCCATGGCTTCATGTACAGCCCCTCCCTGTAATGCTCTTGTAAGATGTTCAGTGTGAGCAACAGCTTTGAGTTCCTACAGCCATTCCCAGTGTGGCTATTTCACTAATATAGTAGAAATGTGATGATACTTTAAATAATAGTGATTATGTGACCTGTCTTTCCAGCACTGTATCTGAAGGCTTAAAAGCTTGATGTTGGTGACAAATGAGGTTTGAGTACAGCTGAGTACAAATCAAACTTAGAGAGGACCTCTTTCAGGCAGATATTTTGCTCAGATATGATAAAAATCAGCTCAACATTTATTCCAAAGTTAGTTAATTTTCTGTTTACATGTGCTTAGTATAATTGTAAGTTGCAAGTTAATTTTCTGTTTATGTGTGTACAATGTTTTGAAACTTCTGTGGCATAGTAGTTCTAGCATTGACTAATTTTGTTTTAAAACATCAGTCCAACAAAGAATCATACATGCAACAGCCAAGGGCAAACAGTCCCGCTTCTATTTGCAACAGTTACTATAGTGATAAACGTGGTTTAGGAACCTGCATAGAAATAGAAATCCCCTTCTCTCAAAATAGCTTTACATAAAAAGGAACAAATGGTGGCAGGAAAAACACCAGTAAAACTCTAAACAGTTGCTTCCTTCAAGTACACGTAAACTCTAGTTCTGTATTTCCACTTCTTCCACTTTCTTTTGCCATTTCAGTTTCTCTTATTAACTCCAATAAGTGCTAGTCTATGCACACTGCTCTGGGTATCAGAGTGCTCTCTTCTTCCCTTTTTACCTGTCTCCCTGCTTGGATTCCTCACTGTTTCCTCATTTTTCACCTACGCTCTCTTCAGGCTCAGTTCTGCACCTCAATTTCTCATCAGATGTCTCCATCTGTTTCCCTTAGCATTCTTTCATACGTTCTTTTCGCCTCTCTGGCCATCATCATCTTACAGCCTCTTTGCCCAAACAGTTCAGACCTACATTCCTCCCTGGTCTCCTGCTCAGCCGGTCTCTGCCCCTTTCCAGATTCCCATCCATAGTCATCTTCCTCTCTCCTGTTCTTAGCAAGCTCACTGACATCTTTCATCCCTCAGACTCATTCCACTCTAACGTCCTTTGCATTTAAATAAAATTATTTTTGGTGGAGTGCTGAAGAGTGCTATAGAGGGAACAGAAAAGATTTCCAGTCTTTGTTCAGCTGTTCTGCGATAGCTCGCAGCAGCAGCTCTTCCCTACAATCCTTATTAGAAATGGCTCAACCAGTTAATCTGATATTAAAAATAAATAAATTTGTCTAAAACAGACTTTAACCTAACAAATTGTCCAAATTGTTTAAGTTTTTCAGTGCTGTAGGAAACAAAAAAGCGTAGGAGGAAATATCATGCTTTGTAAATACATAGTACTGTTAGCCCCCCTTCTATCAGTAAGGAAGAACAAGTCCCATTTCCAGGTAGAAAGTTTTGAGGACTTTCCTATGATCAAAATCGACTATACTTAGGGGTTTTTAAGGCAACATATACATAAATGGACCTACAAAGCAGAAGAAAAGCTTGGAATTTTCAGCCTTTTTTTTTCTGGGTTTGTTATATGAAAACCAGCAGTAAACAACAAAACCATGTTTGAGAGTTGTATTAGTAATTAGACTTTTTGTGATCATACTTCCCTGGAATAGATCTGGACTGCCGGGGCAATTGTTAGCATTATGACAGATACCAAGCAAATGCAACCTTACTGAAGATTAAATTATGTTCATCCACGATCTGGGTTCATGTATTTGGGTCCCACAATTTATTCTTCAAAGCAAAACAATGAAAACTATGTATGATATTCTTTGTTTGTTAAAAAAAAACATAGTGAATATAAAATCAAGTTCAAATTATTACCTGTGGTGAAGAAGAAAAAGGGGGCACACTTACCACTTATCTTTTCCGCATTATATCAATTTCCATATATTTCCTTATGCACTGATATTTTTTATATATTGGATTAGTCACTTTTTTGGATTATTTATCTTCTGTAAAGCTATCCTAATACAGAATTATGACTGGAATGTGTTCATAGCTATGACAGTTATCTGTGTTTTTAGGGCTACTTATTGTCAACATTTCTGTCTGGCACAGAAAGCTGATGCTAGACTATTTTTTCCATATCAGGACCTAATAAATGAAGCTGTTGTTATCTATTTCTTTTAAACTTTCACCAGTTCAACCTGTTTTAAGATGTGTTGCTTATGCAGACTGCTGTGGGGACCCTGCCCAAAGACAAGTAAAGGATATCTCACTGACAGCTTTTGTTTCCCTAAAATAGAGTTCTGTGGTTGGGAAGCACTTGAAAGGTATCAGTGGGGCTATTTTTAATCTCAGTGGACTGTTCGTACAAAATTCATTCGTAAGGAGACAGGAATGGCTTGTAGTTCTAAACCTGCTCCAAGACAATATGTTAGTGACAAACCTCTCTCCTAAACACATATAAGAATTTTATTTGAAAGAATTTCTGTGATAAAAGCAACATAAATGATTTTTCTAATTTCTAGAATGCTATCAACTAGTATTTTCTTATGTTTTTATTCATTCTACTCAATTGTAGATTTTCCTTGGAATAGCTAGCTCAATAATCCTTTCTTAGAAGGAATGAAATCTGGAGGTGAGGTGTGCTGAAGCTATCTTAAATATCTGTCTGGCCCTGCATTGAAAAGCTTTGTTGCAATAATATATGGGAACCTCTTGACCTCTCACTGTAATTTTCAACAAGTAGAATTTAATTTTTTAATGTAATTTCATATAATAACTTTAAACAATTAGATTTTTTTAATATAATTTTATATAACAAGCTTAGACAAATCTGAAAAAGTCAATAAAGGTAACTATTCCCTATCGTAGAAGGAACAGAAAGATAAACTCATGACAGGTAAGGCACTTTATACCATTTTAAACATTCTGTTGAGACAATTTGAGCTCAATCCATTTTATTTGCATTTCACCCCACTGTATCAGTTAAGTATTGTAACTTAAGCAGCAAAGCAGGGTCACAGATCATCCGCTTGTGCTAAAATCAGGTCCTGCAATGACTGAAGTGATCATCTCAACTGAAACAATCCATCAAGTTCAGCATTTAGAGTTTACAAGCTACTAAGGAAAGCAAGACTTTTCTAAACATGTTTCTGAATGCAAGTAGTTTTCTTTGTGTTGCTTTGATTTCTGCCTAACATTAGAATGATCTTCCAAGCAATGATTTATTAGCAAACATGTCAATGTGTGAAAATTTAAGACTTTTTCATTTTACGGTATTTGTATCAGCATAACCATGCTAGTGCAGATTCAGTTACAACAATGACTATTGATTGGTGTAGTTAATCCTAACCTGATTACCTAATTAAAATGCATCAGTACCTAATCTGCAACAACATACTCACATTGATGGAAAGGTAACTTCTTATTACACAGGTTACCCTTCCTGGATCACACAAGGATCCATCTGCATTGAGGATATTATAAAAACACATTTAGTAGTTGGCATCCTTTCTACAAGAATAGCTCCAGTACTAGAGCATGCACCTGGACTTAAAGTGGCTTGAGGATGAAATACTACATGCATTTTTATTAACCAGTCAGAAATCTAATCCTCAGGAAAGAAACAATGAACATGTTTATTCTGCAGCTGTTACCACGGATATGCCTGCTAGTTTTAAACTACTAGCCATGTATTTATGATAGCAGAATACAAAATAGGCTGCAGTATGAGAAGCTCCACCAAATGCAGTCACTGTCGTGACTTCAGTGTGGACATAAGTTATTCCCTTCTTTAGATCCCTCTGATCCACTTCTCATTTGTTAATAGGAAGAATTAATTATCTCCGGGGGGGGACACCACCAGTTAGTTCACACGCAGCCTTTGACAGCTTCTGTTTAAGGCCGCTGAGTTAAATATGGAAGAGGAACAGGATGAAACCCAGCACGCTTTACCTTAATCCTCCTCTGTGCTCACACCACCGTTTGAAGTGATTTTTCCTTCAGGCTTTAACAGACCCGGGCACTCCCGCCTCAGAGCGGAGGCGGTCGAAGGAGCTCCCGGCCCTGAGGGGAGCCCCAACGGCCGCCGGGCCGGCGCGCGGCAGCCGGGTCCCCCTCTGGCGGGAAGCGCGGGGCCGGAGCGCCGCCATGGCGGGCGGATGGCTGCGGCCTCGCCTCAGGGCCCAGCCCCGGCGGTAACGGGCTGTGGGGCCTCCCCCGGTACATACCTCCACCTGCACGTCCCTGGGCCCGTGACTGGGCAAAAACGGGCAGCCCCGGGAGTAGGGAGGCTGTGAGAGGGATCCTAATCCGTTCCTACCTCAGCCCTGGCGGGGAGGTGGATTTTAAATTCTCAAATCCTGCTACAGCCACTACCCAAAATTCAGGTGTTGACATTTAAGGCAACACCCCACTCCTGCCTTCCCTCTGGCCCCATCACTGCTCTGAAGTTCAGTTTGTGAGTATCCTGAAGAGAAGCTCAATTTTATGGCTTTCAAGTGAGATTTGAGTAATGTTTTAAAATTGGGTTTGTAAATAAGAAAATAGTTGATACATGCTTGAAGGAGCCAATCTTTCATCTTTGAAAAGTTTAGTTAACTTTAGAATTACACTTGAAAAAGATGGTTTTATTAATGTATGTTATGCTCTGGCTTTTAAATTTTTTTTTCCACTTGGGTTTCATACTCTTTCTTTCTTTTATTGTTATTTTACAAAGTAGTGGTCAACCATTAACTTGCTTTGCTATTGTTTTTTCCTCATAGAATAACAGTGAGGATTTGAGCACTGAGGCCATCTGAAGTAACTAAAGGAAATGAGTTCTGGTAAGGTTTGCTTGCATTTGACAGTTTAATTCCATCTTGTGGCTTTTATAAAGAGTATTAAGTGAAGCTTCCCATTGCCAGGAGCATGTGAACATTGTTTACTTATAATATTTACACAACAGTGCTGAAATATAGGATGAAACACAGAAGAATTGATGCTATGATGTGAAATGTGTGTTATCCTGAGCTAAAATGTCAGCTGAGGGCTTACTTGGCTAGCAGGCAATGCCATACTGAGAGAAATGAACTAGTAGAATTACCAGAAGTGTTATCGGTTGTCTTAATATTTTTGGGTTGGTTGATGTTTCTTGTAAGCTGTATCTTAGCTCAAGTGAAGCCCTTGGCTAGCTTGACTATTTCTGTGTGATACTGTGTCTTTAGTAATGCTCTGCACATCCCTGCGCTTCAGCTAAGTCATGTTCGTTAATTCAAAGCATCTAAGTATATCCATTCCTGGTAATTAGTAGTTAGTAGTATTTCTTTGAAGGAAGGGCATGTACACTTGAACTGGCAACAAACAGGCTGAACTGATAGGTTTTAAATTGACTTCAACTTTTGATACTACACTCATTTCAACTTCACATCTAACTGGATAGAAATAATGGTCCTGAGGAGGTTATGTTTAAGTTACATATACTTTTCATACAGAAGAATCTTTTACTACAGCAATAATAGAGTTTTTTGACTCAGGAACACTACTGAAAGGACTTCAATAGGACTGTTGGTTTTGATAGTCATTACCATCAGCTGTGAAAGGCACTTATTATGCTAAAAGAGAATGCTAGTAGATAAGAATTTTTTAACTATATGGCTTATGTTAATGTCTTTTTAACTATTGATCTTACTTTGCACTCATCTTTCTAACAGTACTTAACAACTACAAGGTAAGAATATTTGCCATGACATTTAGAGATAAGTCCATCTGATTTTTGCATAAGAGGAGATCCCACATAGGAAAAGTTAGTTAAAACTGCCTTTTGTCAAGTAGTCTTTCAGGTGTGATGGGGGGAAAACTGTGAGGTACTTTGTTGGTCCTAGCCAGCTAGGCTTAGGAGAAACTACTCAGTTTATGTAGTTTTAATCAGATTGGGATTAAAGTTATTTATTTATTAACAACACAGAATTAATGGACAATTAGTGTACTATACGTTCAGGATCAAAATCAGCCATGGAACAGATAGAGAAATAACAATACTGTATGCTTGCAAAACATCAATAAATGCCTACAACTTTCTAAAGACCGTTCTAGAACTAATGACAGAAAGTTCAGACCTTGCAGGTGCACCTTTCCTCTTTTCTTCTTCTCGATGTGCAAGGAGTGGTTAGTATTTTGAATTTGCAGAATTCACATTTTTAGGAATAATTTTTAGAAACCTAACTAGAGTTTGCTGCTTTTTTGTAACTATTCAGGTTTTGATTTGATTCACTCCTTGTCATTGAAAGTTTTGGAAGTTAAAACTAATTTGTATTTTTCATGTAGAAGCACAGCATTTTCTTAGAAGGCCCTATAGAATTAGATTCTAACTCTTTGGTGCTACCCTGCATGAAATACTTCCAGAAGTCGTATCTCAACCAGTTTTTCTGAGGAGGCGTTTCTTTGATTGTCATTAGTTGGAGGACTTCAAAACAGCAGAGAGTAAATTTGTGAGCACTAGAAATTTATTTTTTATATATATGGTAGAATTTCATACTTGAAGACCATTTGAACAATGAAATTTCATGAAAAAATAATTGACTGTCATCCAGTGAAAGCATCAGTTTGCAGTACACTGCTTTTCACAGTTGAGAGGTGAAATAAGTGTTCATTTGTGGAAGCAATACTCTTCCCAAAACCATTGTACTCATGTTGAGCTGCTAAGAATTGAGCCAAAAATGCCATTTTCTTAGTGACTCTTGTACTCTTTCAGTATTGTACCCTATTACATCATGAAAGTCTACTCTCTTCAGGGAACACCTTTCTGATAATAGAATGTATTTGTTATAGCACCTAACTGCTTAGGGTAAACTGTCCTTTGTAATCTAAACTCTTGCAATTCAGTCTCTGCTTTTCAGTAGATGTTGTCCCACAGATGCTGGGGTGATCCTCTCAGTCCACTGTGTTCTGTGTAATGTAGAACATCTCTGACTTTTATGTGTGGTATGTGCCTTATTTTTTAAATAAGTGTTGCTCAGAAAATGGAAGTACAAAATAATGTAAACATGTTTGCATATTTTCCATCGTTTTTTTATGTATTTGTTGAATAATATCAATGTGCAACAGACAAATGTTAACCTTGGATAAGGAGACTTTGGTTTTAGAGGAGTATCCTTTGTTCTGATACCATAATAAAATAATCAAAATACACATCTCATTATCATCAGTGTTTTTATTATGAAGACATATGTGCTTGTTTAGTACAATTAACATGCTGTGTCAGACTCGCTTTCACATCTCAACCAGCATGTTGGAGAGAGGGGAGTAGTACTACTTAAGTTCCTTTGTGTTGATTCTTCCAAAAGACAGTGCTTCCTGGATTAATTTTCTTCTTCCCTCCTTCTCTTGTACTGTGATAGTGAGAAAGTACTTTTAAGTACCAGGCAGAAGCTACTAACTACTACTGCAGGTCCAAAAAAACCCTACCCCAAATATTATTCAAACTAGTAGGTGAGAAGCCAGAAATGCTATTGTGTCACTTGATTAGACAAAATCATCTGCAAAAATACATCTATACCATTTGTAGACTTTCAAAAGCCTTCAGTAATATTTGATGACAGTAAGTTCATTGCATTCATCACAAGTTTCTGTTTTGAAACTTTTTATTTACCTGCAGATAATCTTCCTTTTATGTCTTTTACTGTTTCATCTGATGTACAGAATTATCTCTGTAGATTAGTATGATGTCTGTGATTGGTTGCAGAAACATCTATCAGCTGGAATTCTATGCTGGTGTCTTTTTAAAAGCTAGAAAACCAGTAGTGAGTAATTATCAAAGAAACTGTTTTCTATATAAAGTGGCACAGTAGCTTTAGCCAGAGATTCCCAAATGGTGTGTTTCGGATGTGGTTCTGCAAAGATCTGCTCAAGAGCATAGAAGTGGGTATTTATTTCAAGCACTGACAGTAAAAGCAGTAGGAATGGAAGTTACTTTATATTTTGAGAGATCAGTATAATGAAAGGTGACTAAATATTGCAAATAATTTGTTAGTGTCTCATTGTTCTGAGCCACTTGTTTCTTATGAAGAATGTCAGAAATCTGAGAAGAGAAAATGGAGAGAACTGTAGAAGTAGGGAATTTATGGTCATTTTGGACATTAGGAATGGACTGGGTTTGTACGTAATTGTAATAGTTGGGTTTTTTTCAGACATATCTTATGTTTGTAACAGGAAGAAAGTTTTGTCTTTATTTCCCTGAATTTCTTCACATAGAGACGGGGCCAGTGTATCTAAAACAAATGTATGAAAAGAGGAAATACTGTCTGAAAACACGCTGAGTAAGCAGGACACTACAAGACACTGCTGCCTCCTAGTACACATCTGTTAAGTGACTTTTAAGATGAGTAGGACTTCTAAATGTAACTGAGATTATTCTTCATCAATTTCTTCAGTTTTCTTCTTTTGAAGTTCCATTCTAATGCTGAGACAGAGAAAGGGGAGAAGGATTTATTGTCAATTGTTTATTATAGTTTTTTTTTTTAAAAGTTTAAATCGTACATTACACTTCTAGATGCATTGTAATTTTAACTCTGCTTGCTTGGTTAAAGTAACACACACGGATTATTGATACTAGTTAGGTCTATATTAATAAATAACAGTGTCCTAGAGGGAGTGCTTATAGTGAGTTAGGAAAAAAAAGTCAATAAAATATTCTGTTATTCTTAACAGATTTTTACATTAGCATAGCGTATTAAAGGTTGAGACCCACGAAATCCTGGCTTTAAAATGAATGAAATAAATTACCTTGCAGGAATGTGATCTTAATATGATTATTGAAAAAAACCAACCCCAGAAATCAAAACAAGTACCCCCCTCTGCCAACACTATGAAAATTCCATAAAGTCTCGTAACATGAGTATCTAATGACTGTTTAATGTTATGTCTAGCCAAACAGTCATTGCTCCTCTATCTAGCTGAATCATTTTGATTCATACCTTGACTTGCAGATGAATTGGGATTCAGAGTTTTACTGAGGTGCTGAAGAATGAAAAAAAAATACCAATCATTAAAGGTTGCTAATTTTAAATTGAGACTTGGTGCTGAAGGTGAAATATGGAAGCTTATGGTAGTTGCTTTTATCTGGTGATTCCAAGGAGTTTTAATATTCCTAAGGAAACCTTCAGAAGATGATAGTGTTAATCTTTGAGCCATGTCTACACTGTACAGTATAGCACTGAACAGACATACTTGAGCTAGCCATTGAACTGAAAGTAGTATGTCATAATAAGCTGCTGCATAGCTTAGCTATACATTTCAGAGTTCTTAGTCTGAGTTCATCGTCCTAATGCAGCTGAGTTGCTTGCTGCCAAGACACTTATGAGGATATCGATGCCCAGCACTGCAAGGTGTACTGTGTACACATTCCTGACTTAGTGCTGAG
This sequence comes from Elanus axillaris, assembly GCA_026212715.1. Lineage (NCBI taxonomy): Eukaryota > Metazoa > Chordata > Aves > Accipitriformes > Accipitridae > Elanus > Elanus axillaris. The sequence continues at coordinate 21,333,466 of JANZLQ010000032.1, forward strand.
TAAAATATTGAACTCTTTGCTATATAGGAATACCTCCAGGCTTGCTGTGCTGAAGATGGATCTCCATCAATGGCTGTTATGCCAACCACTTTCACAGCTTTTTCTGGTTTTGATGAGCATTTAAAGTGGTGCTGTATAGGTTCATATTGACAAATAGATACATTAGTAGCAGCTTTACCAAAAATATTTAGTCACCATTTCTTACTGTGTTATAAACATGTGAGATTTTTTTTCCTGGCTGTTTTGACAAACTAAATAAATTATCAGTGTTTGAAAAATGTTTTTGATGTAGCATGCACTACCTTTTATGGCTAATGACTTGATTTAAAACTTTCACAGCAGAGTATGGCAAAAAGGACAATGATATTATCCACAATGCACTATTGGTAAATAGACCTCCATTCCAGTGCTAAGTATCTTCGCTAGAAATATTAAACCAGAAGTGTAATAATTGCCTACCTTCAGACCTGTAATACCTAGCAAGTAACCTAATTCTATCATAACAGTTTAGAATGAAAAACACCATCTTGCTGGTGCATGTAACTAACAAACTTATGTTCCACCAAAGAAGTCAGGGTTAGATAAAGGGGAACCATGGGGTTTTTTTTTAATCTTTTTTTTTTTTTTCTATCCATTATTCTTTCTTCATTGCAGTATTGGTGTTATCCATAAGATTAGTCTGATTACCTCTGACATCCAGTCTGCACTCTATTTCAGCTTCACCACACTCATTAACAGCTTTACAGGTATAACAGCCACCATCAAATGGAGTGGGTTTCCGTATCTCTAGGGTCAACACACCCTGTTTACTGAACATGCGGTATTTGGCATCCCCGGAGAGATCCATTTTGTTTTTGTACCAGAATATCTTTGGCTGAAGAACACAAAAGAAAAATTTTAAAATAGAAGGTAGGAAATGGGAGACTTACAGCTGATCTTACAGCTTTAATTTAGCCTTCAAAGGTTTATGCATTACGCAGGCTATATATTACACAGCAGTGTTAAATTTTTCAAGGAATGTCTCCTCATTCAGTACAAATTCACAAAACTAATAATTCAAATGTTCAATATTTTCTTTAACTCTCAAACAGCAGGTAGAGAATGTAGGTCTGTACCCTATTTTATTGCAATTTTTTAAAAACCCCTACAAACTGGCTACAAATTCATTCCTTCAGGAGTTTAGTTGTGCTTATGAAAATATATTTGAATGCTTCAAGTACCTTACAGAAGGGGAATTAAACTGCACAGATTGAGAGCAGAAGTGTCATAAAGGTCTGCAGATGTTGGGTGGCCAACTTGTGATGCCAAGGTTTGGGCTGGGAAAGGATTTTCCAAACCATTTAGCATATCATTAGTAACTTCAGAAATTTCAAAATAAAGTTCCTGTTGGCTTCAGCTGAGCAATAAAGTGGTTGACTCTGTATGAATTTAAGCCATTGTGGTTTTCTTCTGGTATCTGAAAATCTGCCTTTAATTTTTATAAATGAAACTTTGAAAATGAAAAATCTGATATAAAGCAAATTGCTTTTATTTCAAGCTTATTAGTACCTATAGTGAGGAAACAGGCTTTAAGGAGTAGAAGCCCAAGCTCTGCATTCATCTGTTTTACTTTCAGAATTAATGTCTTCTGTTTCTTCACCCATTAAAAAAATAAAACTACTGCACTGTTTTATAGAGTGCATTCATATCCACTGAATCACTTGTGTCTTTGACCTGCATGATACACAATTCAGTGTATCCCAGTTGCCATGCTTAATTTTCTTTAAAGATATCAGCTGGATTTTTTCCTGCCTTAAATTTTTTTTTCTTCTTTTTCTCTAGCCTCTTTATCTTTCTGGGTATATGTCTTATTTCAGCACTGCTACCAGGGCATGAATATTGGCTCTGCTTGAAGTAGTAACTTTTTCATGTCATACGGATCATACCTGAGGTATGCTTGATAATCTATAGTTATTCAGAATTGGAAAGCTTTTATCAACATAAGCTATTCTCCATGGAAAAAGACCTGTTGCAGAGTTCTGCAGTAGGTACAGAAGCTTTTTGTTAAAGTTAATTTGGGCAATGCAAGTACAAAAATGTATCTGGAAAAGCTGCTGTAAGAGTATTAGGTGTACTGAAGGATGAGAACTATTTGTATCCTTTGCGCCGATGTGGAAGGAAGAGCTAGTATGCTCACATTCAGAAGCCTGTAACTGTTGTATTTCACAGCTGTAAAATACAAAGTTTTTCCTAGAATCTTCTTAAAACCATGGAAACTGAATGAAGTGGGTATAGATGCACAAAAAGGTCGGTTAACCAAAAGGGACTATCATTACTAACACTGTCATTTCATGATAAATCTAAGCTGAGGCAGCTAGTGGAGGATGGATTTTGCCTACAGTTGCTGGTATTTCTTCCACAATGTTATTTTGCAGCTATTTACATGGATATGCTTCCTTCTTATATTTGAGTTTTGTTTGGAGCTTCTTCTTCATCCAGTGAACTGCAGCAAATGATTAAGACTATCTTAATTTATTTTTTTTTAGTTAATTTGAACTTTGAGCAATTATCTTACATGTTTTGCTGTGTAGCTATCAGATCCGTGTGCAGGCATGAGGAAGGGAGAGGAGCTGGAAATAAACAGCCAGAAGGGGAAAAGGGTATTGCATTTTTTGTGATTGCACTAATTTAAATTTATGACAAGATTATGTCATAATATGGTAAATTCCTTTCCTGCAGACAAAAAGCCTATTTCCCTTTTTTGAGAAACCTAAATTTAGCTCCTAGCTGATACAGGTTTTTACTCCTTGTTCCTGACTAACAAAAAATGTACGTATTTTTTGTACTCTTCAAAGAGACTTTGACAAATATATTTAGACTAAGAAAATATTCCTGTGAGATTTAAAAAAAGCCCCAGAGCTTCACACATGACAGCAGGCTTTATTCTAGTTCATTTTGCAAAATAACTCAGCTTCTCAAAAAGTTATGTGGATGTATTGACATAACAGAAAAACTGGTGTTCCTATGTATCATTTAGGTTAATGGAACAGTGTATTACATTAGCTGCTGTTGTTTGGAAAGACTGAAGAAAACAAAATATACATTGCGAGAAGATACTTTGTTGTTGTTGTTTACTGTTTTCAGTAAGCAGATTTTATGTGCACATGGTACATTTTCAATGGCATGGTGTTACCCTAAGCAATGACTGTCCTTTCCTCTGTCTCCTTGACTGTATGGCCCCACTGGTTCTGTGTACAACCATACAAAACCCTTGCACTGTGCATTCTGGTTAAGCATCAGTTGATGAGTGAGGTGGGAGATAATTGGGTGACCTTTACTTTTTCTTAATATAGTCATGTTACACTCCAGTCACACTGAACTGGCACCAATTCTAAGGCAGCATCTTGGCTTGTTGCAACAGTATCAATGACAGCTGATGTAATCTGTACCTTGGGGATTCCTCTTACAGCACAGCTGAGTGTGGTGTTGTATCCTGCAATCACAGAACGGTTCACTAATGGGTGAGTGAATTTAGGAGGTTCGGAGAAGTCATGTTCTTTGTAACAAGGTGGCTTATAAGTAGTGCCTGCAATTCAAAGGAACAAAATAGTAAGAACGGAGTTTTCAATTCTGTTGACTTGTGTACAATCTATTTGTCATTTAATTTGCCTTTATGGTTTAGAAAATCTTCAAAGCTATGGCATTTATGATACAACAAATCTTTAAATTCACTTCACTCTAAAACACATCTCATGGTTAATGCTTTAGTTAAAGTGAAAGGTCCTGGCAATCATGGGTTTTCAGCTTCTGTTAAAAATATGAAAACCATATGTCTGTAGGGGAAGTCTTCACCACAGACATCTTAAACTTTTAACCCCAGATTATAAATATAACACCCCAGTTATATTATTTTCATAAAATAATATGGTTTAGGAAGACTGTGTGATTAAGTATTTTTGAACAGATGTTCGTGTTAGTACAGGAGATCTCCCTAGATAAGGGCTCTTGATGACAAAATACTTTATAAGTGCTAGTCACTAAGTAATGAAGAGATCTCTAGTGGTGCATCTAGTAATATTGTATTTTCCATTTTCCACCAGTGTATTACTTCTGGTACTTAGCAGCTTTTGTGATCTTTGTTTTGAAGAATGTGTTACCTGTTTTTTGGATATAGGCAGGATTTTTGGTGGTTGCAGCAGCTTCACTCAATCCACACAAATTTTCACTGAAGATTCGAAAAAAATACTCATTTCCCATAATCAGGTCTGACACTACACAGTTTGTGCGACGATAGTGATCAAAAACAGTATACCATTCCTGTAACAAGACTATACGGTTTAGAAAGATGCTATGAGAGGTCAGACATTGTGCTAGCTTTGGTATGGAGAGATCCTTTTTGCTACAAGGAAAAGACAGGTAGACAGGTATTTAACACTAGCCTGCGAAATGAATATTATGTTGCTTCCTGTGAAGATCAGCTGATCTATTTTCTTACTTTCATTTTCTGCCTGGTGTGATAGATATATGAATACTTGCATTTTGAGGAAAAAAAAACCTCTTCACATTTTAGCCCTACTCATATCTGGGGAACCTGATACAGGATGTGTCCTTGGAACATGACTACTTTATGGGGACTTCCATGAGAAAGGTGTTTTCCAGTTTGACTGGCATATGTACCTCTCCCAGTATATACCCTAGTATGCCCGGCGTCTGAGTTCAAGTCTAACTCTTCCTCCCTCCCCTTCATTTTTTCCCTGAATTTATGAAAAATATTATTTCCAATAAAAAAATATAATTCCACCATCTAAATAGACCTATCTTTTGAGTCACCACTAGAGGTGGGACAGACTAGGTCTCTTTTTATATTTTCTACCAGGCATTTTATACAGTTCTATGGTTCTTCTTAGATTCTGTTCTTCAGTGTTTATCTGCCTCCAATATGCCATAGGACACCTTGGAAACACAACTGAGAGTCACGAATTCAGCTCTTTTCCTCAAGTCTCTGTGTTCCCAGAGCAGGTGGTAGTTTAAACTCCATACAAAAATCACTAATTCAGTGCAATTTCTTACCATTGTCTTTTTGTCAGCTTTCTGGACTGTGTAGCCCAAGATTTGTGCATTGCCATCATCTTGTGGAGGTGTCCACTCCAGGGCTGCATTAAATCCCCAGACATCTACAAGCTTTATATTCTGAGGAGGACCAGGCTTGTCTGCAGAGGAGACATGAAAAAAAACCCTGTAGCTTTTCATTCAGATTCAGAGAACTTTGTCATTTCTTCCCATGCAGGGAAGAAATAGAACTTGACAGCAATCTGTAATTGTTCCATAGTGATACACTTCAGTTATATGAAGTTGAAACCATAAACTGGAAAGTTAGGAAATTTTCAAATACCCTCTTAATATTCTTCTGAGAGGCCTGAAGCCTACTGAGAAATAGACAACACAGTAGAATTAGTAACATAGGAACCAGACAAACTCTTCCTTAAAATGGAATAAGAAGTTTGTGTTGTTCGGATGGGTGTGATTAACTCTCTTACTACAGTTTCATTAGTTGCTTGGTTACCTCAGTGCAATTTCTTAGCCATTTATGTACACTGAGAGTAATATAAATGACAAGGCAACTGGGTATATGTTCCTCTCAGCTAAGGAAGGCTGACGGTTTGGGAACACACCTGACTCTTTTTCCTGTTGCCTCAGTGCTTGTTAGCTTTCCCACTAGTGACATTTCTCTGTAATAACTAGAAAAAGAACGAACTCTTGAAGAGGTACAGAAGTCTATGTCCTTTTTAAGATACCTGAAAATTATATAGAAGAATATATATTATAAAATGATTATATTTTTTTTTCCTTCTTTTAAGGATCATTTGTATTTATACTGATGTTGTTTACTCAAGTGCTGTAACTTTTAAATTAGATTCATTAAATAATATTCCTGTCTGGTTTAACTTGAAGATGCTAATTCCCCTTTTTGATATGCTAGGTTGTTGCTCACAGTTACAGGGCCTGTTGGGGAGACAATCATTAGGCCTGGGTAGATGGTCTTGTGATTAAGTGAAGGATAGTTTGGGATCATTGTAGATAGCTGAATGGAAACTGCCTCCCTTTTTTGTAGGTAAGCTGGAAAACTGAAGAAAGTAATAAGAATCTGATGTATGTAGGTTTGGGATGAGCAAAGCATGAAAGAATGTAATTATAATTTAATTTGTAATTTAATTCCTTAAAGAAGGATATGCAAAGCAGTAATAAACCAGCCTTTGACTGTTATTAGGGGAACTGTGACTTTCTATGTCAAAGCATAACATGCTAATTCTCTTTTCACTGGCATACTTTAGAATCAAAGACTGCTTTATAAATAGCTTTAACCCTTTTTGTCCTCCTTCAAATTGCTAAACACTGGAGCCAGCTAGAACACTGCATGAAGCTCAATAAGGAATATGAAGTGCATTGCTCTCATTCCATTTATCATCCTCTTCCTTCCTCTCTTACACTGACATTTTGGAGAAAAAGCTGCGATCTTTTGTGTTTCTCAACAGCTACCTGACCTTTCTTTTTCTTCCCTGTTTCTGAAGTAGTGAATGGTAACGTGCTGTCAAATGAACAACTTTGCTTATGAAGATGTGAAACATATTTGTTGTTATCTTGAATCACAACTTGAAAGGAAAAAAAATCTAGATATATTTCTAGATGTATATCATAATTATACAGAAACCAATTAATCTATTCTGATTTGAAGAGAAGAATTATGGATACTACATATGAATACCTGTGGGGGTATGAAAACTGCAACAGTCTCAGTGGGCAAAGCTCTACAAGCCCTGAATAAGTGTATTATCATTTAATAGTAGACAGATGTTGTGATGTTTGGCAATTTGTTAATTATTTTCAAGTGTACCTACTGTTATGACCCTCCACAGTAACTGCCTAGTTTTATAAGTATTTTTCCTGTGTGTTTACCTACAGCTATATCTACACAACAGTTGTTTTTATTTTTAAAGGGATGCTTATGCAATGCTTTGCAAAAACTGTGGAGATCTTGATGATGGTGGTTGGTGTAAATCCTATAGGAAGAGATTGGTAAACGGAAGAAAAATACAGTCTTGGGTGCAATGAAAGGAAAAACCACTTTTTGGGGAGGCCTTACTGGACAGAAATTTTTGAAGCCTGTGCCTTATTGCTCTTGGTTACCTAAAAGCAATTATTTGGGAACCTCCCTTCAAAACTAAAAGCAATGGGATGGCACATCATTTGTTAATTCAGTAATCTACTGGAAGAGTTAGACTTCAGGAATGTGTGTGTATATATGTATTTTTTTTAAAGGCATACTTATGTATGTGTTTATGTACATAGATATAGGTTTGATTGGGGTGGGACGACAATTTTGGAGTATGACTTGTTAAGAACAGAAAAACCCTTTAAGCCTTAACCTCCTATTAGATTAATGTGATAACTCGATGTATTAAATAATCCCTTTTAAATTTTTAATGAATTATTACATCTGCCCATGGTGGTGTAGATGGAATAAAGATAAAGAGTGTACTTAAAGCCTCAATATTGTAAGGCTTTGTAAAGGACAATCTTACAAAAGGTAGAGGGAGATAAATTTGCTAAATTGATTTTTATATTCTTGCTATTTCTTGTTTGATGGGATAATGCAATCTGCAGGAATATCTATTCAAAATTCCTTTGTGGAATTATAGAATATTCTTTTCTCAGTACTAGCCAGTACATCTCTAGCTGGTGAACAGAGGATGGGAAAAGTTAATCCTAGTGATGCATCTGTAGCAGATTATTTTCCTCTGCAGGACGCTGTGTCAGAGTGGGGATTTGTATCCTGGGGAAATACTCTTCTACCCTCAGCACCAGCTCATCTGGGTTTTTTTGTGTATTACTGGATTTTATGGAATGAGAGGAAGAGATAAAGTGTGAATTATCTTTCAAAAAGAAAATATGATTTACATTTTCAAATAATAAACAATATGAACAATAAATAATTCCAGTTAAAAAAAATTAAAAAATAGAACTGAGGTTTGCTTTAGTCAATGGAAGGCATAATGGAAGGCATAATTTATTGATTCATGTAGAGGAGGGAAAAAAGTTGAGGGAACTATATTTTTCAGAGATTGGAGATACTTTCATTATCTGAGATCTTCCTATAAGTATTTGAAATATACTGCATTCCCATAGTAAAAGTCCATATTTTGTAGATCTCTAGAGTAAACTGCAGCAATTGTTTTGGCAATAAGGACAGGTGATAGCAGTAATAGAAGTGTTTCCTCCTGTTTGGAACTGACATGTGACTCATCCTAGTGGCAGAGCTTTTGGTTACCTGCATTCTTGCCTTACTCAAAAAAAGATAACGGCTGAAGCTCCAAGCATTACTCCTTGATCAAGTAGACTTTTGCCAAGGGAAGTTTAGCTGATAAACAGACACCTCAAAAGATCACCGATTGACTTATTACATTTCTGAAAGCTGGCTTGGCTTTTCAGCATGCCATCCTACAGCATTACTTTACAGCATTTAAAGCATTACTAGTATAATAGGAAGAGTGCCTGAATCACCCATATTTCTCTCCTTCCAATAGAATATAAAAACTGGAGAGCAAATGTGCTGTTGAGAGAACTGAAAAGAGGTAGTTCTGATGAAAGAGTGACAGTATCAAGAATCAGAGTAGATATCTCGGTTGCAAAAGTATCTGTGTATGTTACAAGCCCTTCTCGGACAGGAATTAAATGAAATGTATTTATTCTTTTTCAGTTGAGCAAGCTGCTCAAGAAGTAAAAAGTTTAAGGCCTGCCCTCCAACTCTGACATGTATTAATCTGTGTAATAAGATTAGTTGCTGTTTTTTTTTTTCCCAGCCCTTCATTTTTTTTATATGACATAGTTCTTTGAGAGTAGTACATTTATGTGCGTTTATGCCTTTCTACAGTACCAAACAATGGGTGGAAGATACTTGGTACTGTGCTGTAAGAGCAACGTGCTAGAAACTAGAGTAACTGATCAGTTTTAGAAAGGTATGTTGGTGTGTAGGGTGCACTTCTCTCCTTTATCCAAGTCCCTTGGGTTTACTTTGTTTTAGCTGCCATTTACTTATTTTGCTGTTGCAGAACTGCAGCCATCCTCTTGAGAAGCAGCAGCTTGTGGTATTAAGGCATACTTGCTCCAATTTGTTATGCCTGTCTCGTTTGCTGTTGGCACCACTGCGTACCCATTCTGCCAACGTTATTTTATAAAACTTTAAGCAGAATACAGTCAGCATTACATCTTTAATTCCAAAGCATTAGAGTTTTGTTTAAATACTCTTTTTGTGCCAAAATACATATTCTAAAAATGTATTCATATTTTGGAGGAAATTTGGGATGACAGTATGAAAGTGTGGGGAAAGAGAAATAAAAATAATTATCAGGAATGTTACCTAAAGCTGTAATAAAGAGAAACAGAAAAAGCTCTGTCTAAATATTAATGAAATCTTGAGTAGGCAAGATCTTGGAATATATCTCATAAAATCCCAAGAGAAGTTACTGAAACCAGGACATTGGCAGTGCATTTCTTTAAAATGGCACTAGACAAAGGAATAGAAATTGTATAATAGAGAATAAGCCTCCATGAAGCCTCAAGCTAACTAGACACTCTTAACAGAGTAAGGCATTAAATGTGAATTTTCCACATTCACAGGATTGTGTCTTGTTGTAATTTCTAATTCTTGCAACAGTAGAAGTATATTAGTGCAATGATTTTACCGTCAATGTCCTTATCTGTTGAAGAAATGCAGTAAGAGTATATCCATTCTAGGATTTGTATTTCTTTCTTTGAGGACAATATGGCTATTCCCAAGAACACCAGAACTCTCAAATTCTTTCTATCACTCTCAAAGGGGTAGAAAGAAGGGTGATAAAGATGATCAAAGATATGGAATGGCATCTTTTGAAAACAGTCAATCTCAATCTTGAGAAAGCTAAACGAGGAGAGTGTGACTGAAGGCTACAAAATCATCAGTAGCATGGAAAAGGTGAATAAATGATTATTCATGTTTTTTTCTGATACAAAACCGTATGGATATTAAATGAGATTATTAGGAGAGAGACTCAAAACAAACCAAACAGGTAGTTGTACATGCACTTAAACTGAAATTCCTCACTCAAGGATATTTTGTTTCTGAAACTAGACATGGATTAAAAAACTGACTGGATAAAATCATGCAAGAAAAAAATCCCTCAAGAGCTATGGGATGCACAAATAATACCTCTCTCTCCAAAAGTCTCTAGGACACAGATCATTTCAAGCTGGGAAAATATACTAGGAAAATAAAGTGACATGCTAGCTCTACTCTGAGCTTTGTCCTAGTCATCTGCTATCAACCATTGTCAGAGAAGGGATTCTGAGTTAGCTGGATCTTCAGATTGCCTCAGTATGGCCGCTGTTTTCTTTTGTATGATATGCTTAATTGTGATGTTGTTAGGCTCTTACCTATTATCTGCATTGTTATTGTAACTTTATCAGTCATGTTTTCTATCTGAAGAGTTACTTCATAGGCTCCTGAGTGATGAAGCTCTGCCTTTCTGATGAAAAGGATTGTGTCCGTGTTGCTGTTCCGAATTCCCACATCTTTGGAATCTAGAGTTTGACCATTTTTCATCCAAATTATTTTGGGTCTTGGTTTACCCTGAAGAGAAAAAAAGGATTATTTTTTTTTAGGCTATAATGGATTTCCATTTTTTATTTTTTTGTTTTGTTTTTTTTAGTGATCTATAAGTCTAGAAAGCCTAATTTAATATGCAGAGTTGAGATAGTAAACTCTCTAAATACTTTCCAATTTCTGTTTTCTTGCAGACAAATATTTGCTCCCATCTCTGTGGTTTAGTGGCACCATGCCCTGAGGATGCAATTTAGCTATAGTTAGAGAAGAGACTGAAATTCTATTGAGAACAAATAAGAAAAAATGTACTTGTGCTGGTCTGGTACTCTTTCCCAGGCATCTCTGTAGCCAAGAGTTGATCTGGCTCGCTCTATTATTAAGTAACAGAAGTCTTTAATATCTGAGCAGTTTATTGCCCCACCCCTTCTTAAAAAATTTGATTCTCTATCCCCATGTATTTTTAAGCTCTTTTGAAAAATTGCTATAATCTTGAAGTCTTGGGATGTGAAACTTCCTGTACAATTCTTTCTGCATTGCAAAAATTCTTTTGGTGACTGTCAACCTAAGCAGTCAGTGTTGCTATACCCATGGAGGATGACCTTGTGGAATCAGTGAGATATCTGTGGTTTACATCTCTGTCACTCAGTCAGTTCCAGGAAAAGTGGTATGTAATATTAAGTGCTTCAAAAGTTGTTTGAGTACTACTTCCACAGTACAGCTCCAAACCAAGAATCCCAAGAAAACAGAAAAGGTCCATATCATATTTATTAACTGTATTTATAGTCAATCTAGCAGAAAATAACTCAGTGGGTTTTTTAAGTTTCTGCCAGATTAACATGGTGAAACAGTGCAGCACAGGGCTAGATGAATGCCAGGAGTAGCTCAAATGGGTGGGGAGGGAAAGTGAGACCATGTAAACCAGCAGTCAGATTTGCTTAGGCTGCCACCTCAGGCCTGTAGCTCTGAAATAATAGATACAGGATTATTTTGTCCAGTTCTAGTGTATCTTCACCCTGGTCTCATTTCATAGAACCCTTAACAAAGCTATTAGATGAAGGCATGGCTTCCCTTCTTCAGCTGGATGGTATGGTAGAAATTCTTGAACAAGTTAAAGGATGTGGTGGTTGCATTTTTTTTCCTATATCCATGCCTGATCATTGGTGAACTTGACTTAATAAGAATTGATTCTATTTTACTTTCCACATATGTGTATATTTTAAAATTATATGAGGATCCTGCTTGAAAACTTTGGCTAGGGGAATGCTTTCAAGTAAAAATAATCTACTTAAAATGGTATAATTATATGGAAATTTTATTTAAATTCCTAATTTGTCAAGACAAATACTTGGCTAGATTTTCAGACTGATTACAAGTTTCAGTAGTTCTTGATGGATTGAGTAATGAGGTGAATTAAGGATCTGGCCCTAAATGTCTTGGCAAAAACAGGCATAAGAAACCATAGCTTTATCTATCATAAGAAATATCTTGACTATAAATTGGGCTTTCCTACTGCTAATGTTCGAGTGTGGTTGATCAGATATGTTAACTTGCAGCACCTCCTTTTCTGAGGTGCTACGAGTGCCAGTGAAAGATTGCAAGTGTTCAAAGTGTTGATTTTCATATACTCTTATATTTATAGACTGTGAAAAGCATAAACAGATAGAAAGCATGTTCCTAATACATATCTCAGAGGATTGGATTTCTGCAATGTGCAATAGGTAATCTGAGAGAGAGAGAACAGTGAGTGACAGAGCAGATAAATAGCACACCAGAGAAACTTCAGGGAGTTTACTGCCAGTGAAGAACGAATTTAAATGCCTTTGCATGTTTATATTCACACATAAATGATGGGCAAGAAGATTGCTCAGCAATACTGTGAATTTTATCCACTAATAGCACATCATATCCCTTCAATCATGTGCCCATGTAGTTAATTTCAAGACAAGAATGTGTTGATACCCTTCCTTTCAGCAGAATGTCCCACCTGCTTAATGCACTCAACAGAAAAAGGGTTAGTAATAACATTGTACTTGTTTTTTCTTTATGTTTTAATCTAAAGATTTGAATAGATTTGCAAATAGCATTTAGCCCAGGATATCTGGGCTAAGGTATTTAATAGAATTTCAGTGTTAAATGACACAGTAGTGACCACAGAAGGTTGCACAGAAACTGTAAATAGTAGAAGACACTCACTTACATTTTAGTTAGATGATACTCTGTCTGCTTGTGTTCCCTAGCTCAGGGTTCACAACAATTCCAGTATTTATGTATTTTCTCCTATATACTTTTTGTAATTTGAAGATTGCAATCATATCTACTTAGAGTAGAAACGATTAATTTCTTCAGTAGAAATGGTCAATGATTTAAACTTTTTCAAAATGTAAAGCGAAATGTTCCTTTTGCTTTGCTTTTTTTGAAAGAGCGTAGTTTTGCATATTCTAAATCATTTTGCAGTGTTAAGAATTGTAGTTATAGCTGCAATTCAACACTATTAAAAATTTAATTCATGCAAAAAATACTTAATGAATTAAAATCTTCTGGTTTTGTTCTTGGGCTAAAATTTGGTGCTGATGGATAGATTTTAGCATTTTTTGTTAGCCTTACCTTTTAGGAGACTAGAGTTTATACCAACACAATTTGTCAGTCAGCTACTCAATTTTTGAATCATTTGGTTCATTTCAGCTAAATTTGGCAGTGCGCTAGAAATCTCTAAGATTAGCTTAGTACAGTTTTGTGAAAACTGATGATGGTGAAATACCGAAATCTCAGTTAGTTTCCCCACTGAGGAAAAATCAGGGAAGACTTGGTCTTTATCTGTTTTGTTTGGCAACAGCTGAATGATCAGGCAGGGTAAATGAAGGTCTGGATTAGCTGCTACACATATGTTCTCTGGCCTAGGGAACTGAGGACATGTCAACTAGGACTACCTAGGGGAGTACGGCAAAGAACTGGCAAATCTGGGAATATTGCTGTGAGCCCACTCTAAGCAAAAGAGGTGGGTTATTATGCTGGGAAGACGGTGATATAGGGTACATAAGACACAAATCTATAGAATGCCAAACTTTATCTGTTCTTCTGTTTATGGGACAGCTTGTCAATTTTGTGCAAATTTTCTTCAACTTGGGCATGAAAGCAGCAAAAATATCTCTTTAATTTAATTTTTTAAAGACTTAAATAACTCAGAAGTATCAGATGTAAAATCTTGAATTTTACATGTGGCTAGACCTCAGTGAAGGGGCCATTTTAGCAATTTTGGAGATAAGAAACATGAAAGAAAAAAAAAGCATGTGATTATGTTGAAGTAGTGCAAGCATGCAATTCAAGGCAGTTACTCCATGCATTGGTTTGCAACTGTTTACTGATTAGATATATCTTTGTGAAAAAGCAACTTTTCCTGTAACCCAGTAACCACAGGGCAAAAGACGTGTATATTTTATTTTAGGTTTTGCTCTTATATAAATTTTTTTTTTCCTGCTGTTACCGATATTCTTTTGTTTGGGCAGTAATGTGTGCATAGGTGTCTACCTTGCAGAAAAAATGTTTTGCATATCTCCAGCATCTTTTACAGGAGAATTTAAAAACTCTTCACTAATAACTGTGATTACGTTTTCATAAATGTCAACCCTGGACAGCAGAGGAATTTTAGTTTCTTCAAATTATAAATAAGGACTAGATTAAATGATATATCTGTTATTACTGAGGCTATCTCTGTCAGAGCCAGAATCTGCAATTTACAATTTCTTTTCCGATGTCTCACTCAGAAAACCTTTTCCTTTCACACTAATTCTTGCACTGTATTGATATTACAGTCTTGCATCTGAAAAAAATGCATGTGGTATTTTACAGGTAGTCATTATAGTTGCTTATACTGGTGTAGAAAATGCAAAGACAGGGTAACTGGTTAGGTCAGTCTGTGTGTATATTTTAGAAATTTTGCGCATGCCATAGAAGCATGTGTAGTTATGTGCATGCAGTCTTGATAATCCTTGGCATGGTGAGTTTTTTACACCTTAAGCTCATGTACAGTAATACCCAAGCTATTCTTTGTAAACACACAGGTTCTATATAGGGCCAATTGTGGTACTCTGTTTATGTACAAACTGTAATTTTTGTAGTCAGCCTTTCAGAAATTAACATAGACACTTTTGACAAAGAAGTTGCCTGGTAACATCATGTACCTTGGCTCCAGAAGAGTAGTTAGTTGAAATCTTATGCTTTTGTGTACTTCTCTCTGTGGTCAAAAAGCAAGAATGGGCTTGCACATACTTACAGCACTTACTTTTTCTTCTTCCCCAAAAGGAGGGATTATGGAAGAAACTGTGACTGTAAAAAACATTGTGACTGGAAGAAGAGTGATTTTTTTTTTTTTTTCCCCCCTTTCTTTAATGTTTAAGACAGTTTTTTAAATCATCAGCCATACTTTATGTAATACTGCTTAAGCAGTGAAGCAATGGTAACTTGCATAAGGGAAAGTACTTTAGGTAAGTAATGATAAATAACCATGACAAAATAGAAACCGATACGTACCTGAAAAGGGATAACAATATTGATTGTCTCACCCACTTTCTTCACCAGAGTCTGTCTGAGATGGCGTGGCAACCAGATTTTGGGACGCTCTGCAGTTAAGCATTAGTACATTAAATACAAAGCTTTTGATGGTTTGAAATATTACTTGTAGCACAAATAAGACAACACACCAAAAAGGAGAGGCTTGTACACTTGTAAGCATAAGAAAATTGTGCAAACATTGTTTATTCAGTTAGGGAGTAGTTAATTGTCTAAGTACTTTCAAATGTATTTGACTACTGGATACATATTTAGTAGAAAATCTTAGTTATAGATTTACAACTGAGCAGGTTTCAATGACAGCAAGATTTGTGAAACTGTTGCATCTGAAATGTCAGATTTGGGTGACTTAATATGGATGTGAACTTTCTATGTGGACTTTGTTTCTTTGGAGAACTTTATCAGTTCAGTAGAAGGAATGGGACAAAGGGTGTATCAGCATAAAAGAGTGATTATAGACTATGATTAATCTATTGCTGTATGGATACTGCAGCTCCTTGTAAATTGCCATTTGGAGATATTTATGGACTTACTCAGAAAGTAGAGCAATCAATGGATTTCCTTTACCTTTCTACAGTTACTCAGTTATAGTTCTTTTTGAAGTGGAAGGAGTGGAGTCTCAGTGTAGCAGCTTACTTTTTGGTAACAAAAAGAGGACCTCAGTGCATATCTTTTCATCTAGTTCCTGATTTCCTCTACCTCACTGGAAAGTTTTCTATGTTCTTCATGTTCTTCCTTATTCTTTTCCTAGCCACTTAAAGAAAGACTTTCTTAACATACAGTTGGAGTATCTGTCTTCCTGTCCGTTTGGTTTCGAGATGCATTACAACTTTGTTTCATTTACAGAGAGTCATTTTACTGTAAGTGAGACGCTGGCAGACACTTTGTACGAGTCAAGGTTGAGGAATCCACTATTAGCAGCTCTTGTATCTTTTGGACTCCAGTCAAATGAATTATAATCTCCTGCTGTTGGGTGATACACAGGGTGTTAATTAATAACCTAGGACAATCAAGTACAGATAACTGCTTTTATTTAAATAGATGTCTTGCTGTAGCCAATGCAGTCATTTTGCAGTAATATAACAGCTTTTCCAGCAGAGTGCTAAAAATTAAAAGTGTGTCTCTTAAATGCTGACAGTGCCATTACAAGAAGTGAAATGTCCATATTTTGAAAGGAAGAAGTAGGCTTTTATTTTAAGAGCTGTGTTTTAGAAATGTAAGACCTGGACAGTATAGTAATGTTCTCAGAATCAGAAGATACTGGGTGCCTAGTCAAAGTGGAAGAGCTGTTTGGGTGGTGTTCTCAGAAGGCGGCACAGGTTTGTCAGTCCCAGAGTTTTTCTGCATGTGTACATGATTAGAATTTTCACCAGAGGAAATAGATTAATAAGATTTATTCAGTATAGATACTCACGCAGGATCTCTTGAACCGTAACAGGCTCTTTGATTATTGCTGCTCCACTCTCACCAGCCAAGTTTATAGCCTTTATGCGGAATTGAAGTTTGTCCCCTGTGACCAGGTCTTTAATCAGTGCAGATGTGCGCTCAGTTAGGCCAGGAAGAGCTGGAATCCATTCTGTAGCTGCAAGTACAGGATTTGCATATTGTAATAATATATTATTTTTCCAAATGATGCCTTGTCTACAATTGAAAGTAAATTTGTGTTAGGGTAAATGAATTTAACATGCAATACTTCCTTAAAAGGGAATAAACTAAGCTGGAAAAAGACCTCTGGATCTGGAAGATGTGTTTATAAATGAAGTTAAGGAATATACATTTTGTTACTCAAAATAGCTAAGGGTAAGGGAATCATCTTTGGGTAGTTCCTTCGGCATTCTGTTTTATAGAGTTTAGAACTGTGGGGCTTCTCTGATTTATTTTCATTAGCAAGAGGGTGAGGGGAAAGAATTTTGGAAGTATTTTTAGCAAGAAAGTGAAGCCTTTCTTGAATAAGTATATCTCCTGTGGTTGTCCAAACAGATTGGTGAGAGCCACATATGCTGAAAACAATAACAGAGCACATAACTGTTGGAATTAATTATTAACTTCTCAACTGACACTTTAGAATAGAATTTTTGGGGCTTCCTTAGTTATTCTAATGACACAGGAGTATGACTGATAAAATCATTCTTCTATGATGATGACATAGGGATTCTGGTAATTCTGTAATGTTATCTCATTAAAGACTATAATATATTTCTGGATAGATTATACTCTGTAAAAACCCTAGTTTAGGTTATATGGCAATTGAGTTTAGTGTCAGTGAAAATTTCATGATTTAAGTGATTATAAATTTGTTACCTGATTTTTATGACATAAATGTTGTGTTGTAGCATCACAGTAAATTGAGTGTTGTAGATATAGTACAGTTACACGTCTGTTACCAGACCACAAGTATTAGATGTGATAAGGTATCAGTTACTTGAAAGTTTGACTGATGTTGTTACAGTCATGTTATTGTATTGGTTTTAAGGAATATGCAGTTTGTGAATGCTGCAAAAGTATACTAGTGACTATAGAATAGCATTGGTATTTTTGTAGTACTTTTCTGTATTAAAGTTTATGATGATTGTGAAGATGACGTTATGGTTGATGTGACTTTCATGGTTTTACAGTCATGTTGTGGCAAGTTCTGGTGATGGTTGGCATGGGTGTTAGTTGTAGATTAGAGTTCAAATTTAATGATATTGGATATGGTTAATTTATTGGACTATTGCAGTGAAGCTACTGCAATTGTAATATTTTTATAATGTTCAGTTGCTGCTGCCTAGTACTTGTGCTTACTTACATCCATCTTTGCAGTATTCCACAATATAACCATCTAATCCCCCAGCTCCAATCCGCTCAGGGGGTCTCCACTTCAAGGCAACAGTGCTGTCAGAAACATCTTCCACTGTAAAGTGGGTTGGTTCGCTTGGAGGAGCTACAAGGAAATACATACAAGTAAATTCTGAGAAATAGCAATGTAACTGTGAGAATTCAAAGGCTATAGGAGTGATTAGCAGCTGAATTATATACCACTATCTGTTTTAATAAATTAAAAATAAATTTAGCTGAAGCTCAGTTTTAAAATGTAACACCGAGTACTTCATTTAATAGAAGTGCAGCGTAAGATTTCTATAATAGGGAGAGGAACAAGAAGTTAAGGTTCCTATTCACATGTGCTCCCTCATGAGTAAAAGCTAATGAAAAAAGAAGAGTTGTAGAAGGGAGTCAAATTGTCAGTGGAAGTCTGCAGAAAAGTTTAGAAATAAAAATGCATACAATTTGTATGCTGTACTTATGCCCTGACTGTAATTAGACAAAATTCACATAGAGGACCAAATTCATCAGTGGCTAAATTTGACTTCACTCATTTTCCTCTAACAGTGGAGAAAATGACCAGAAGTTATGACTACATGTTTACAGAAACACTAGTACTTTTTGTGCATTAGTAATAGAGACATGCCTGAGAAAAATATTTGAGGGCTGATCGAACTTCAGTTAGATATGGCTATTTCATATCTTTTCAGAACAGGAGTGTCATGGCTCTTTTTAAATCCATAGTTCAGGAGGACAACTAGCTAAATTCAGTCATCTTAAGCATGACTGTTGTCTACTAATTAAAAAACAATCAGGATGAGCCCTTACTGGAGAATCCCAAATACACACAAATGCTACTGTGAACTCATTGATTCTTAAAAGCAACCAGAAAGATAGATTTTTCAAAATAACATTTAGAGTGCTGGAACATAAAATTTAGTATATATGGCATAAAAGCAATCATGTTAAAGAAATGTCTGTTTGGCATACTCTGTGTATATGTATTAGAAACTGAACATCTTTCGAATATATATAACAGATTTTACATATTAGAAATACTTCCTATATAAACTAGGTTAAACACAGATTTATAAATTGTGCAACTGATTGAAATTGATCTTAGTTTGCAAAGTTATCGTAAAAAAAAAAATAATTTAAAAATACCACCCAGTTTCCTTTCTGTAGCCGTGTCAAAATTTTTCATATTCAAATGGCAGCAAGGACTGTGAACAGCACACAGGAGGCAAAGGCAGTTGGGAGCATACACAACCACACAGCACACGATCAAAACCCCAAACCTCTTCTCTGAAGCAGTAAGTGTGAACTTTATCCTTAATCAAGTAAAAAACTCTGCCTATCCCATGAAAACTTTGGACCTTTTTTTTCAGTAGCTCCGCTTGATGGCTTCCGTTTGCCCTCTTTTGTTGCAGACCAGTCGTTGTGTGTTTGAAATCCAGAATTAGGAGACCCTTCTTGCAGTTCATCCTTTCCTTCTGACCCCTTCACTGCATTATCTGCTTTTACATTATCTCCATCAGCAGGCTGTCCCCCTTCACTGATATTTGTAGATCTAGCAACTCTAGTCATTTTAATCTTCAGCTACTTGTATTTTTGTGGGTCGTCTTTCTAAAGCTCTTAGCAGGCAGTTTTCCTGAGGACTCCTTTAGTTTACTCCTTGCTCAGGGACTGCAGGAGACACTGCGCTGCTGTGTTGGGAAGGATTATTTATAGAAAATCATTCCTCAAATATTTTCTTAATCAGCTATCCTTTTAGCTGTGGAGAGGGCCAGGATTAAGGGAGTACTGGGTGGGATACTGTGATATTTGCACCCATAAAGGAATGGGAGAAGCTGAGAGGGACAGGGAAATTTCTGTCAATTAGTTCTCCTCCTTTCCAGATCCAGCTTGACTCTCACACTTCTAATTATAACAACTAAAAATTCATCAGCAATTTCATGAAAGTGGAACCTCAGTGTGTCTCAGGAAGGGGAATGAGAGAGAGAAGAGGAAGATAACAAATTAAAAGGTTGATTAAATATAGAATATAGAGATGATCAATAGCCTCTTTCCTAACACATTCTTTTTAGGTATGAGGGCAGTTGAAGAGAAGAGGTGAAAATTGCCCTGTCTTGGTTTTGTCCTAGAAGTAATATAATAGATAGAACTCACCAATCGGCATGAAGGGTTGCGAGGCAGGGCTTGGCCGGGACATGCCAATAGAATTCACAGCATAAATCCGCATCTCGTAAACTACTCCTTCAATCATTCGTTTGGCTTCATAGGTTAGCTCTTTTAAAAGGTCAAAGTTCAGTCTCATCCATCGATAGCTCTTCTTCTTCTTCCTCTCTAAAATATAGCCTGGAAAGAATAGCTCTCATTGATGTGAAATAACTTCAAATTATTATCACACATGTGGGGAAAAAAGGAAATCACCTTCCCCCCCCCCCCCCAATGGCATAAAAAAGCCAAATGTGATTTAGAATTATTGCATATAACTGAATTCTGTTAAGCTTTGATATTTTACTCCAGTTTCTTTTTGTATTATTTTCCTTTTCTCTGACATTCTTAACTGAACAATTACACTTTTCAGAGTAGAAGTTATTTAGAATTGTCTATGTCTTGTATTAGGTTTTAAGCATATTTTGCATGCTATACACTACTATAAAGGTATTTAGATGTATGCAAAATAGAGATACTAGCAGAGCTGGTTTAAATGGTCTTTCTGGTGAGAATGTGGTCATTAATTCCTAATGGCAGAGAAATGCATGAGACAGCAGTTCAGTAGAAAGCCCTTTCAGTGAAGGAGAAATTGCCTTGACATGTGTAAGATGAGACAGAGTTAAAAAAATCATTTCTTTATTATATTCTGCTGCAATTCACTAATCCTAACGACATAAATCCCAATACAAAAATCATTTGGAAGAACAGTTTGACACACCCCCACTCCCTCTTTTTAACAAATGGTTTATCAAAGAACTGATGTTAGTTCTCTGTGTCCATTACTAAGTTGTGGAATTGCAGGATGCTTCCCAGACAGTGCAGATCCCATCTCTGCTTCAGCCCTATAGTGGAGTGAGTCCTGGCCATGCAGCATTTTTCTTGCTCTGATTCCCTTGGGAACAAAAGTGAACCTGTGTGATTACAGAAAGAGAACCAAGAAACCTAGATGCAATGCAGAACAAATCTGTGCTATAGCACAGATACAGTCTGTGTACCCAGAATCCAGGTCTTTAGTACATCTCCCTTGCCCCCTCACATCCACAGCCTTTCCCACACTACTGTGCTGTTTTTCAGAATGCCTAAATCAGGCTGGGTTGTCAGTTTAAAGGATAAACTAATTTCCCAAAACTGGGAATGGAATCTGTGATTCTTGATCCTTAATATGGAGGATGCTGGATGTGATCCATGTAGACTTCTTTTAATCAGGTTTTGTTTTGAAGGCTATTCTTGGAGTGACAAATCACAAAATACACTAAATAGTGATTTACACATGCCGTGTATTGTATGTCTGTTTCTACCCATAGTCTACAGAGAATACATCTGTAACAGTCGTCAGCTACAAGAGTATGTCTATAGCAAACACATTGTAAAGACTTAGGAAATGAGCTGTGTAGGTCAATGACTCGGTCCGTGCTGCTCACAAAGGTCACAGCTATCAAACTTGCAGATGTCCCTTTGGTATACCTGGGAAGTATGATCCACACTTGGCATCTAAAGGGAGATGGAGAATGACAGGCGTGTTTGCTGACGTGCTATAGGCACATGCATCTTGCATCAGGAGCTTTTCCTGTCTACATTGAATTGCATGGGAGTCTACAGAATGTTTTGGGAAATGAGTGGTGGAAGTACCTTTGAGATGACAAGTTGTATCATCGCTTCTAATGTATAAAGTTACTTGGGGCATGCTTTTTTTCACTAGCTTTTAACCAGAGTTAAATGCTGTCAGCAAAGAACCTATGGTTCCTTTCACACGTTCCTGCTTCTTTCTCTCTTCACCAGGGTCTGTGAGACTGAGAACTTTCAGCAACTCAGTTTCTGTTTTTTCTGCCATTTTAGGTATACATAGTTTCCTGTCAGAACTGAGACACTTCTTCACTGTGGCATACCAGAATTGCAATTAAAAAAAAGTAAAAAGGAGGTAAAAAAGACAATACTGGTACTGTTGGTGACATTTGGTAAAGCAGATTATTTCCCCAAATGCACATAATGTATGATAGATAAAGATAGTGCTTTAATATAAAAAGTACATAAGATCCTGTGAAAGATTTGCATTACAGTAAAGATGGGGTGTGAACTTCTTTTCTATATCTGTTGGATATAGCTAATAAAGACTGTAGTAGTCTGCCTACAATGCCATCTGTAACAATATGAAGACAGATAGGGATGCATATGTCTTTTCCCCCTGTCTTTTTACTTGCTCCTAAAGCTTTGTTTGAATGGATGGTGCTGGATCTCGGCCTTCCACCCCACCCCACC
>JANZLQ010000032.1:21355934-21398352 GCA_026212715.1 Elanus axillaris
TTCTAGCTCTATTAGTGGTACAGTGCTCTGCTAACTGAATAAACCTCCTCACAGTGCAAAGGGCTGTTAGTGGAATGTTAATAAAATCATTCCTTTGACAGTGAGAACAAAACAAAGAACTCTTCAAAATATGTGTCCTGAAAACTCTACAAAACCAAATCATGGGCTTTGCATAGTCAAGGCGGGGGGTTAGCTGTGGTAATGGGACAGCTATTGGTATACATCTTTGCACATAATAGTTTAAATTGTTAACTTCTTGCTTGCTTCCTGTTGAAACAGGTGAAACCACAAAGGACTGGCCCAGTAGTATCTTGTTTATTCCTGCAGATAACTTCTGTTGAATTAAATAGGGTTACTCTATTCTGTGGAAGTGAATGAAGTCCAAATATCCAAAAGCAAATACAAACTCCTGTCTTCCAGATACTGTGCAGGGGGTTAAAAGAATTTTAGAACATTTCTAGCCCTGGCAACCCCATGGGAGTCCATATAGCTTTAAGTGGGTTTTTTTTGAAAAGAAACTCAAACTCCAGTGACTGTTATTGAACAAATTGCTAGCTTTGGGGTCCAGAGGAATTTTCCCCTAAAATTGGCCAAGACCCTCGATTATTTTGTTTTCCTTCTGAGCATCACAGGGAGTTTTATCTAAACCCCACCGTGCTCTGCAGAGAACTTAAAATGGTATCCCTGATTTTCTTGATTTTTTTTTTTCCTCATTTCCTGTATTAAATGATAACTTTAGCCTCTAGTTTTCAGTACAGATTTTGAGGTGATTAAAATGATTGAAATGTGTTTTGTGACCCATGGTGTGTGTTCGTATATGAAGTAGAATTATGAAGTAGTTTTCTTAAAGAAACATGTATTGCATGAGTGCTTGAGATTGCAGCCAACTGGAGTTGGTGACGGAGATGGCCACAGATCTGTTGTGGTATTCCTAGCTAAGTCCAAAGGCCTGTCTACAGACCCAAAATTTCAGTCTTGAATGAGAACCTTTAGCTTTAACTATACTTGGTATCACCATCTTGTGCTTCAGTAACTTACCGAAATATTTCTCTGATTTAAGTAGCACTGGAAGGAGGCACTCTCTCCCTAAAATTGAAGGACCAGAATCGAGACCACTTTGAAGGTTTGATATATTAGTTAGTTGCTGAGGGTCAGCCTTCCTAGAGTAAGTAAATGTAGAGAATCCTTCTATGCCATTTTAAAGGAGCAGCAAAAAATATAGGCAAGGCTGCTGGGGACTTTATATTTTAGCACTTCTTACCAAGTACTGGTTGCCCACCATCATATTTAGGGGGTTGCCACTGCACAGTACAGTAGTCTTCTCCAATGTTGCTTATCTTGGGAGCTTCTGGAGGGTCAGGAACATCTGAAGAAAATATGAGAATGAATGAGAGTTGTTTCTGTTTCAATTTCTGTATACAAGTCAATGAAATATTTTTTCTTTAACATTTTTTCTGTATCATATTGATACAGCTTTGTCAGATAGCAACAGTAGGTACAACTGAGAATGGATTATCTTAGTCTAAAGTGAATATTGCTGTTTGATGCTTCTATGTTAGGTTGGTTTTCCTTTAAATACTGTTAATTACTCAGCTCCCTTGTTCTTCCAAGACATAATCAATTTTTTGCAAAAAAATGTAACAAGGTAATTCTGTAAGAAGACGCTTGCTCCAGAGTTTCTTATTTTCTCTACAATAAACTTTATATAGAATACAATCTCACATATTTTGTTACTTTGGAGGTATTCATAGTAAGTATCCTGATTTAGGATTTATAAAAGATGAAAAGATACTTAGTATTCACCTAAGCAGTGAATTCTAGATTTTAATAGTGTAGGTGAAAGTAATTTTCTTCTATCATTTCTAAGTTTGCTCTGAGCTCTTCTCATATGTGTGGCAGGGTGTAAACAAGTTAAATATTATGAAAAGTTTGTAAAAATTACTGACTCAAAATCATATTTCCCCCAGCTCTTCTGTGACTCGTAGTGGCAATCTGCTTATCTTATATCAGATACATTATGTCTCTTTAAACCATTAACCATTTACTGCTTATAGAATGAAGTAATCTTTGCTTAAAAACACAAACCACAACAAAATGACAAGAAGTTTTTCACCTCAGACATGCATGAAGCATATACGTCAGAATGGAATGTCATCTATAAAATGATAGGATCAGCTGAAACTGGAAATATATAAAAAAGGAAATACATGGATTTCTACGGGGAGTTGCTCTCTTACGTTTTCAGAGGGCAACTACCTGTGAAAAATACTTCTGCCAAATTTTGTGATTGATAGTATTCCTGCCTTTATGATCCTTTTTTGTTTTTCTAAACCTAAAGTCAGAACCTGTCTCAGTTTTAGAGAAGGGTGAGTTTCAGTGAATTCAAGATGCTTTCATGCCCTGGTTGTTTCCTTCCTTCACTTACCAATAACTTTGACTGTGATATCAGCCTTATCTTCTCCCACTGGATTCTTAACTGTAACTCTGTATACTCCCTCATCCTCCTTTTCTGCTCCTTCAATGATGAAGACACAGTGGTCTTCGTGCATCTCCACACGAACTCTGCCTTCAGACTCAAACAGAAGCTGTGGGCAGTGAAAGTAACATAAAGTCATTTTAAGTTGTGCCAGGGACAGCCTCATGAGCCTACATGTAAGATAGTGAAAATCTTCAAGTCATTGAATATTATAACAATTACTGAAAAGCTATAATGTTTTTCAAATTCTATTTGTATGTAGAAGAGAGAAAACAGATTAAGTGGTTCACATAAATAACATTTGGGAAAATGGGTTCTGAAAGTCTGCAGGTTGTTAAGATTCATTGCTAGTTACATGTACCCAGTTATGTTTCAAAGAAGTTGCTAAGCACTTCCACAAATTCCTGCTTGGGATAGCTGCGAGTATCAGTGTAAGGAGTTTCATGGATAACAGTTGGGTACCGTGTAAATTCAAGAGGGTTTGCAAATTCAAATTCAAATGATTGAGCAAACATTCCTCATAAACAGTATCTACATTTGGCATCAGATAACATGGATTTGAACAATTTGCCTCTAAAAAATTCACCATGTTGCTTGTAACTGTTAATGGCATCAGTGTGATGTCTGTCACTCAAGGACATCATATGGGGTAACTTTATACTCTTCTCTGAGCTGAGGTCTAAACATAATGACCATAACTTTGCTGTACATTTGTAACACACTCCTTTCTTCTTTATGTGCCCGTGTATCTTTAGACTTGGAACAGGAACCATGAGAAAGCATATGTGCCTAAATGATGACTAGTACAGCAGAATCCTAAACCTGGGAAAGATTTATTGTTGCACAATAAATGTAAAATAATATTTTTGACTGTCAAAATAAGTTATTTATGACAAAAAGGAAACTTGCTGGGAAATGAATCCTGTTTCACCATTTTGTACATACATAGTCCACTCTCCTGACCCATTGTCATCTTTCCCTGTGTCCTGTAAGATTTTTGTCCTAGTTTTTTTTCCCTCTAGTTATTATTGAAGCTTACAGGTTAGTGGGGAAAAAAGGGATAAACTGTCACAAATATATTAAAAAGAGTTTCAGATAACTGCTTTGATTCCTTGTAATCCAGCCACCGTGTGATGGTGATTAGAAAGAGATTTCCTCAATCAGCATCTTACTCTAAAATTAGTCACCAGATCTCTTGTGCCTATTCAAAGTGTTCGGTAATTACTGTTGTGAGGCAGGATGTTGGGCCTGATGTGCTATTTGCTTCACCAGTTTTAATATCTACTGATGTTAATTTTATTTCCTTCTGAATATGACCTTTTATCTGGAAAACACTAAGCATATTTGTGTATCTGCATAAATAATAAGGAGCTTACCTTACTATCAGTATTTAAATCACTGCTGTTTTCTGAGGGAGTCATGGAATCATCATTGCTTCGAACAAGGTCACTTTTCTAGATAAGCAAAGAAACCACAGAAAGTCAGCTAAGTCTTTCTGAGCAGCGCAGTAAAGCTGTTTCTGCAAGACGGAGGAGAAGAGTCCATAGGTTTGTTAGGTGGGTTGAATATGGAGGTGTGAGAAAAGCAAAGTGAGGCAGCAAGCAGACCTGGGAAGGAAATCAAATGGTAACAAAAGTAAAAAGGAGAAATGGAAATAGATGTATCAGACTGCAGTGAATTAAGGGAAGGATAAGTCAGCAAAACCAAATTTACAGCTTAACAAACAAAGATACATGACATTGCTGCAGTAGAATTGTAACTGGTTGTGCATCTGTGTCCTGTGGTAGTAGTTACTCATCTTAGTTACTCATCTGTGTAACTAAAAAAATAAGGATTCCTTCTTTCTGTAACAATGATCTAGTAAGTCAATGTAAACGTTTTAACACTCAGAAATATAGTAAGGTCTGTAAAACACATCAAACAATATTATGAAGCTGTGCTACTGTTTTGTTTAAGATTTCATTAGTAAGTATATGTTATACATCCTTGAAATCAAGACTGGCTTCTTTTACTCATATGTTGAGACTTCATGCCTTAGAAATAGCACTGTATAGGGGTTACCTGACACCCAATCATCAATTTATCAGAGAAACTTGTGTATGAGAATGTCAGTATTTCTTGGTTCCCAAAAAAGAAACAAATGGCTTTTTTTTTGTTGTTGTTTTCATACTAACTCTGTGTTGCAGAAAATAGTCTTAATTGTTAAGTATGCTAACCTGAACAAAGAACATGGCAGAATTGTGAAGAAATGAGATTGGGGAAATTAATATAAATGGCAACATTATTTGGTCTATATCTACACCTATGGGAAATGTAATGATGCTGTAGAATGTTATGCAAAGTATTTCTGTGTTTTGTGCTAGTTATAGCTCAAGAGCCCACAGATGGTAAGGGATGGGAATGTTCTGAGATAGCCAGAAAGGAAGCTCACTTAACATTTAGTGTCTAGCTTCTAAATTCTTTCTTGGATGTTTTGCAATTGCTTTGATAAGGCAAATAGCAAGTGTCCTCTATTTTCATTATACCAAATATGGTTTTACCCCTAAAACTGTCTGCTAAGAAGATGTTTTCTTCACGGGTTGTAGAATTATTGAGAAAGATTAAAAAAGAAGCTGCCATCTCCAGAACATGGCCATCCTGTCAAGTGATGGTGATGAGGATGACTCATTTATTTCTTTTGCTCTGAGGTAGGAAGAGAATAAACGTGTATGGTATCCTACTGTCTGCATGTACATATGTCTACTCGTATATACTCAGCCCTTTCTTTTGGAATAGAAAAACAGGCAACAGTTCAGAAAAAGAACAGGTCAGGATGATTCTCAGAAAAACAGCTAAATCCCAAAGAGCTGCACTGCAGATATTTAATTTTTTTTCTTGAGGTTTAAGAAAAAATGAAATTAAAAGGAAGGTGAAAATACATGTAACTAAGAATTATAAATCACAGTAAGATTTGAGAAGGAAAATAAATTTCCTGTTGTGATTTCCTTGGCTCAGACATTGTGTCAGGTTACACGTTACCTTGTTTACTTTCTGCCAGATGACAGTGGGTGTTGGATCTCCTGATATGGGAACATCCAATCTCAATTTGTTCCCAGCCACCACGACAATAGTGTCAGGGGATTGGCCCAGACAGTCAAGGTGGATTTTGGGAGGTTCTATAGCAAAGGCAGAGAAAATAATTATTTTAAAATATAGTTTGAGTGTAACGTATGGAAAAAAAGAAGTGTGTGTTCATACACTAAAGTAAAAATGAAAAGGCACTGCTTCTTTTGCGATTGAAAACATGTTTACCTGCATATAAATAATGACTACTGTTCTTACCTTCTCTTGGTACAAAATCAATCTTGACCTCTGGAGGAAAAAAAATGGGGGGGGGGGGGCATAGGAGAAATAGATCAGAAAACAGAATTTACATAGCTTCTGCACCCAAAAAATAATTTCAAAACTATTCATAATTGAAACCTTATAAGGCATATACATCATGAGATTAATGCAATAAACTGGAAAACAGGCTCTGTAAAATAATGTGATAATGATAACACAAAACAACAGGGAAAAGCAATGTGCCTATACTGAGGTATCAGGAAAGAGATGCTGCACACTCTTTCCTGGTATAACCATGATTAATGCCATCACTTTATCCCTCTGGAATTCCCATTACATATTCTAAGATAACTTACCCAAAAACTGAAGCTTGGCAGAAAGGTTGTAAGCAAATCCCTGAGGGATGAAGGAATAATCAGCCTCGTCACCTGGTGTTACATCCTCAATAGTTAGCTTATGGATTCTGGAAACATGAACAAATATATTCTGCTCCCTTACCTTACCTCTCCAGGAGAAACAGGGCTATCTCAAGACAGAAGGTGCAGGCTATAGGATATTAACAGACATTACTATTTCTTGTCCCCTTGCCCTAACATCAAGTCAACAACCACCAGGGCTGTAGACTGCTCTCCTTTCAGTATTCAAGCAAATCCATGTCAGCATGTTGTCTATGAATGGATTTTTCCTGTCAAGGTAGATACATAGTCTAGTCTGAATAGAGAAAGCAGTTTCTCTGCTTTACTCCAGTTCTTTACGATTACAAGGGCAGTTGTAACACTGCTGACTGGCTTAATTGGATCAGATTGTGACAACAATAAATTCTGGAAAAACAAGCTAAAAATTGATGCTCCGTCCCTGTAGAGAGCACCAAGGAATACTTTGTCTAACGTAGTGCTTATGTATCTTCTGAATCTTCTTGGTCTCCATTTCCAATAGTAGTTAGACTGCTAAGAAACTTGAGCATCGAACTGCGTAACTGTATGTGTTAATGTAAACACTAGTTTTTCTGAAGGGATTTATACTTATGTGCTATCTTAATCTGTCTAAACACCACTGCTGATTTTAAAGTTATCAACAATGTGTTTTTTAGATTGTTTGAATAGCAAGAAAACACAAAACCCTAATGGAAACAGAATGAATTCTGCTGATATACCACTCATGCCATATATGCAAAATGTGCCAACACAGAAAGACTACATGCACACCAAAGCAAGTCTGTGACTATATGTTGATTGCATATGAGAAGGTTTTAAGCTTTTTTCCTTTTAGCTGGTCTTGTTTTATATTCCTATTCCCCTGAGATAATAGTTTCTGTGGATTGTAATGCAATACCCAAGCCCGTACTTGCTTTCTGAAACAAGACTAACCTGCCAATATGGGAGATCTTTATCCTTTCATCTGGGACCACCTCCTTTCCATTTTTCAACCAGATTCCTTTCACATTTTCATCAGAAACTTCACACTTGAAGACTGCCTGGTCACGTGCCTTCACTGTCAGGTCCGCAATGCTCTGATAAACTTCCAGCTTTTTCTCTGATATTGTGAGAATAATCAATATGCACATCAACAAATAAGAATAGCTCTGTAAGTAAACAGTTGGTGTGGATTTACTGAGTAGAAGAGGCTAGGACTGAGCAAGCTGTTTGTGGAAGGGTGAAATATGAAGGGAAATCCACAGCATGCAGGGCTTTAACAGGACTGCTAGCTAAGCACCTGTTATTATCAGAGTATCTGTTACATCCGGCACACAGGTCTGTGTTCTCCTTGAGGCATTTATTATCAAACCTTATGCCCCTTATTACATCTTATTTTTCCCTGGCATGAGGATTATGCTACCCCTATGCACTATCCTAGAGAAGGTTACCTTCCCCATGTTTTCATTTTTCAGCTTCTCTGGTTCTGTAATATTACCTGTGCCTACCTTGTACAATTAGTTCAGCGACTGATACTCCACCATTGGTCTTCACGGTGTAATGTCCACTATCCTCCT
This sequence comes from Elanus axillaris, assembly GCA_026212715.1. Taxonomy (NCBI): domain Eukaryota; kingdom Metazoa; phylum Chordata; class Aves; order Accipitriformes; family Accipitridae; genus Elanus; species Elanus axillaris. The sequence continues at coordinate 21,363,725 of JANZLQ010000032.1, forward strand.
TGGTTGAGTCATTAATAATTAGATACTGCTTTTTTCCATCTTTCTTGAATCGGTATTTGAATGTTTCTTCCCGTGTCAGCTCAATTCCATCCTTTTCCCTGCAATGCCAAACAGTGTTGAGTCATTTTTCTACAGTTGGAAGAAGAGAGTAAGAGTCATGTCAGTGTTACTAGAGATCGGAAGACACAAGATAGATCCAATCTTTTTAGCATTTCAAGTTAGCAAAAAAAGAGACCATTGCACAAATGTTAGTGCAACCAGAACCAGAATGCTTCTAGCTTGACCATTAAGTTTCACTAGGTATTTGACTTCTGGTTTAAGAGAGTTCACTTGCAAGGAATTACTTGATTGTTACTATGTATATGCTATAGATAAACATGAAAGTATGTTAAATGCTGTAGAAGATGGGGGATGAAGACACACTTCACTAGCAGGGGTTTATATCTTAAAAGCTGCCATAAGGTAAATGGGACTTGCTGGAAAGTGACTTAAAAGTGTTAATTTTCCTGGTGTGAATTATAATTGTTATAAATTCATGGTTTGTGGGCATCAGTAAAAAGAAAATTTTAGGATGGATTTAAATGAATATGTATTTCGGATTTTGTAGCCCTTTCCATTCAAGATGCCACAGTATATTTAAGACATTACTAAATTAAGCTTCACTATCCAGCCTGGGAGGAAATTTAATTATTGTAATTTCCAGTCATCATGAAGGGAAATGGGCAGAGAGGATTCATGCTGTTTAGTCAAGGTCACACAAAAATACATAAGATCTTTTAAAGATTTCCTAATCCTAAATAACATAAACAGGCTACAAGAAAGTAAGTTGTAATTTCTCCAACTTACTCATTTTGCAGCATTTTACATTTTATATTTTTCATTATTACTTGAATACTGCAGCAGTCTGTAAATGAAAAAGTTTCTCTCTTTGATACTCATGTGGAAAAAGAAACAGAAAAGATGTTATGCTTTTAATAGAGTAAGAATTTTCTTTCTATCTTTCTATCTGTTATTTCCCTTATTTGTTACCAGTGACTAATTGAGCTTAACAAATGAGCTCACAGGATAGCAAATTGAAATGCTGCTTAGGGACTCATTAAAATACTATAGCTCTAATTTCTAGGTAGATGTATGCAAGAAAACCTTTTGCCTCTGTTAGAGTCTGCTGAAGTAAATCACAAGATCAAAACTTCAAGCAGACACAGGAATCCTACAACTTGTAACTTAGATGTACCTGCTGTAACTGCATTTCAAAATACCTAGTTTACTCCCTCCTAACTGTTCTTTACAGCACAGCTCATTGGAACTTACATTTGGTTTAGAAAAACACTGGCCTCCCTTCCAGATCGCAGGACTACATCACTAGTAAGGGAGGAAACAGAGGATGCCTATAACAACCACATGAAACATAGTGCTTACTGTTATGCCAGGATAATGTTTCCTCTGCTTTCTGAGTGGCAAGAGTCTGAGGTCACATGCAAGATGCTCTCCTAAGGCTGGCATTCTTATTCATGCAGATTAGTTCTGGAACAATGCAATGAGTAAAACTTTGCTGAATCGGTGAGAATGGACTGTAATCCAGAATTTCAACTTTCTGCTGTGGCAAAACCAGGCACGTGCACTGTGGCTAGTGTTCCAAAGCTGAACTTTTATTTTTTGGTGATGTATTTTGACACATGGCTCAATGAAGATGTCTGAATGCTCTATTCAGTCATTGGTAAGAAAGAGGTCTCTTAATCTTGTCTGAATAATGAAAATAGATTATTTGCAATGAGTCATGTCTTAAATCCCTGGGGAGTAGTGCATTTAACTTGTGTTTGGCTTAGTGACTAGGACATTGCTGATGCTGTGTGTGAATAGAGTGTTTGCAGAGGGGTGTACTGACAAGATAAACTAAACGTCAAAAAAACTCCCAGATATCATTTGGCTTAAAATAATACACTGTTGCAGTGAAAAATGAAAAACCTCATATAAGGTAATGTTACAGGCTTTCCTTTGGTAAACTAGAGCAATGAAGTAGAAGAAACAGTTGATATTAAAGTGTAGTAAAAGTGGAGGATTTTGTAGAACCATAGAAGTGTTGGTTTAAAGACCACTGTAGGTCATCTGGTCCAGCCTCACACTTGAAGCAGAACTAGTGCAATAGGTAGGTCAGCCATGGTTTAGTCTATCCAAGTCCTATACATCTGCAGGATCAAATATCTGTTCTCAACTTTGCCACTCAGTGCCTCCTTTCTCTGTCTGGAAATGCTTTCCTATTTCCTGTTTGGATCTTAAGGATAAGTTGGTTAATGTCTTCTGAGATATCACTGATGTAGGTACTATGTGATGCTGGGGACACACACATTTATTGTTACATTACTATGGTTTGTTTTCATCCAGAGCTGATAAGATGATACATCAGCATTCAGAGATGGAAAAGTCAAGTCAAAACTATGTATTTTTATTACATCTTTTTCGTCAAGAATTATATTATTTCCAAGACCATCTGAAGCTTAGAGATAACTATTCCATAATACTGCATAATAATAATAATAATGTGAGACCTTTCCAAGTGATCAAGAGAACATTCTTTCCTCATAACTGTGAAGAGACCCACATAATGAATTCTCCAACCCTAGTCTGATCGCCATGCCTAAGAGGCTGTAAGTTTTATTTCTGTCTTGTGCAAGTCACATAATTGCTTTTGTTCATGTGCTTGTGATTTCATACCCTGTGTTTAAATGCTACAAGAGCTATAACAGGTGCCCTGAGTTAGTGCCTGTTACTTGGCTTAAACTGTTGAGCATTTCCCTAATGAGCCATAAACCTTCATACTGTGTTTCATGTTTTCCCTGGACACTTCTCTCCACTGTCCAAAATGCTCCCTTTGTTGCCAAAGAGCATTGAGTGAGTCTCATGTAATTAAACCAGTAAAATACAGTGTAAATGTCTAACTGCTCAGTTTTCTGTTGCTATGATTTGAAGAGTTTCTCTGACCACTTGCTGCATTTCAGGCTGAGACAGCTGCTGGTTTGCCCTTGTCACACCAAATGCCCATCCCACAGATAACAGCTCTGCAAGATGTATGGGAGTTGTTCAAAGGCATAGGATCAAAGTGTGGCAGCTGCACTGTGCTCTGAGAGAGACAGATCTGCTTGTCCCCATCTCTTGTGACCAGGCATCTGTAAGCAGTTCCTGAACAATAGCATGTGTGTGTCTATGCATGTGGCTTTAACAGTGTAATGCATACGCTATACTAGCTCTTGGGCTCTATTTAAATTCTCAGTTCCTTCCTTTGGGAGAGCAGATGAGTGGTTGGCACTTTCCAAGAATGTAATGGGCTTTGTGGGAACAGTTGATAACCATGTGCCTGAAGCTGTTAACAAGCACAAGAGAATTTCATCTGGTAGAGAAATGAAGTGAGAACAGCGTGCGTAAGACCTGGTATGTGAGCACTGTCTGCTGTGCCTGCCCAAGCAGTGTGAACCTTCCAGCTTCCACTCAGCTGGAATGCCCAAGAAAATGGACTCTATGGTCTAAATGTTTGTCATCATAATCCTGCTTGCTGCATAGGCATAATGACCAGCTTTGCAGGACCACCACAACAGAGATGTTAAAATAAGTCAATGACCTTCCTTCTCTGTCTCAAGAGACACTAACATTTTACCTACAAAAAAATACTTTAAAAAACCCAAACTCACTGCAGTTGAGACCAGAAGATTCCATAAAGAATAGCAAACTCATCATAATACAGATCTGATTAGTCTGGACAATAGTTAGACATTACTGTCAAGTGTTTAGAAAACTTTGAAGCTAACACCTTGGTACAGTCACTAGTGTCCTGTAAACACTGAAGAAATCCTAGAGACACAATAAAATATCTACACTGAATTTGTTTTCTGCCATGTTCTGCCCTCTCAGTTCCTCCTTGATGTTTGACATATATGAGGAGGATCAATCTTTTCCTGAAAACAATTATGTAGGATGTCTTCCTTTTTATTCCACAGCGGTTGTCCACAAACACTGGTCCTAAAATGCCCCATGGAATGATACAGTTTTATGTTGTTCGATGTTTTTTTTCCACTTTTGTATTCCCTTACCATTTCACAGTAGCTCCTTCCTCAGACACTTCACACTCAAACTCTACTCTCTCTCCAACCATCACCATCTGGTCCTCCAGTGGGTGAGTGATCAGGATTGGAGGTTCTGGAAATGAAGAGACTTTTATTAAAACAGTATCATGAAAGACTGAAGACTAGAGGTAGATTTCACAACTCCGCACTCCACAGGAAGAACCCCTGCACAAATACATGGTGATGCTCTCTGTGTTGGAACTTAACATGATATGGCATAGTAAATTTTATCGTTATCAAATGACCTTTTCATTTTTGCTTCGTGAGACACAATACAAGCACAGGATTAATCAGTTTTCATATATATTCTGAAATTCTGAACTAGAGGCATTAGTTTTCTATTCTACTTGATCTGCTTGTAGAGCTTAGAGGCACATGTTTGTCTTGAGTGGAATCAAATTTTTAAAGGAAGTTTCTAGACCTATTGTTGGAAAGATGTAAATCACTTTCCAGATAAGAATTAATGGTAATTATTACTGTCCTGTTTTCCTGTGATTTCTTAATTGCAGCTATAGGGAAAACTGGAAAACTTTCCTTCATTTAACTGTAAGAAAAATATTTACTTCAGTAGATGTCAGAATTAGTTCATATGTTTGAGAATTTCCTTTCCTACATGATTAATTAATCTGAGAGTAGAGAAGATGACAGTAATTCAATGCCAAATGTTAGGGGAGATCTCTTTCCTTTTGCTACCATTGCTCACCTTTTACAAATAATTCTGTGAAGCTCTTCTCCTCCCCTACCACACATTCATATGCTGCATCGTCGGCCAGAGAGCAGTGGTTTATGGTCAGTATTCTCTTATTTCCAATAGCCTCAAAAATATATCTGAAAAGAGAATGTAAATGTCATTATCAGAGAGGTAACTCTTTTTGACTGAGTCACTGTCTTCCCCTGCCTGGCAGAGGAAAATGTTCTTACTTTTTTTCTGACATCAGTGGCAGGGTTTGTTAAGGCTCAAGCCCTATATCCCTGTCTCAGCGTACAGCAGTAGCGTTCGAAAAACTAGCATAGGAAATTATGGAGAAATCTTCATGCAAGTGTGAGACATACAAACTCCTGCGAATGGTGTTGGATGCTTTTCTAACATCCAGCCATATAACAAACCTGACTACCATTAAAAATGCCTTGTCGTGGCTTCAGAACAAAATCACTGGAAATTGGTTTTACAAATAAGCTACACTGAAGTACGTGCCATATCATAAGAAAGTAATTTTGAACCCTGGGTATACACATAAAGATCAGAATATAATCTGAGGACTTACTTGCTAAGTAGGTAGATATAAGCATCCAGTTCCACGTGTAGATATATAGAGCAAAGGGAAGAAAAGGAAACAGTCATGAGAACAGCAAACTGACCCTGAGCTAAAGCACTATGTACATTCTTTCTCAGCTCCTATTTCTCCCTATTTTATTCCTTTCTTTCTCAGAAAAGCTAGTTTTCCCACTTTGTCCAAGCTGTAGTCCATTCCTTTTTGGATTTCCTGTGTTTCTGGTTTACCTGCCGCTCACTTGGATCTCCTGTCCATTCTTCAGCCATTTCACATCAGCATCTGGATTGGCAACTTCAACCATTAATTTAATCTTTTGCCCTTTGTCCACTTGGTAAGCTGGATCCAGTCTCTTGAGGAACGCTATGATGAAGAATGATTAAAACAAAAAAATCTTAAAAATTTTTATACTTGACTTTTTTTTTTTTACATTCTCTGTCAGGAAAGTATATATTTATTCACTTTCCTGTTGTTTACCATCATCTTAAACCTTCCCCACTTTCTGCATCCCTGTTTGCATTTTTACCATTTTTGTGTGTTCTTCATCCTGTTCTGTTTTCTGTTAGTCCTTAACATAGCATGAAATGCATGTGATATAAACTAAAATAAGCAAAGTAGAATATTCTAGATCAGGTGTGAATAGGTACTTCAACACATCCTAAATAGAGTTACAGCTATATTGTCCCATGTAGGAAAATTATACTGATCTTCTCAGTACTAATGAATGGCAGCTTGCCTTCGCTGTTTTAGACTTTTAAAACAAATTAGTTAAAATTAGGTAATTAATACTTCACAGGACTAGGAAAGGCTCAAGAATTCCAAATGTATCATCCCAATGGAAATTAAATTCTTTAAATGTATCACTGATGCCTGGCATACTGACCAGTTTTGGGGGTAAGGGGAGTATTGTTGGTTTATGTTCAGGGAAAGATAAGGGGCAGAGCAGAAGAAACTAGTAAAATGAACTGGTTCTGAGTATCCAGAGTTTCAGAGCAAGGTAGCTTAAAGCTTTGGGGATAGCTTTAATCTTTGGTAAACAACATTTCACATGTAAAGACTGTGTAACAATTGGAATAGGAAACTACTGTTTCTCATGCTCTTGTATCTGGCTGCTGTCCAGCTGATGTTAATGTTTGAAGAACTCCCAAAGAAAAAGATACAGACATGTATATTTGGAATAGATACAGCTTGCCAACCTGTACTTTTTTTCTCTTCCTTCTTTATGCGTTTGAGGCGTTTCAGCATCCCACGCAAATCTGTGATACCATACTGAAAAGCAATTTTCTCATATTCAGAAGGCGGAGCTTTCCTCAGGATTTCCCAGACATCAACATCGGATTGTGATTCAGATTTTGCTTCACCTCTGCAGAAAGGGATTAGAGTGTCTGAATGCCACTACTGAGAGGATTTAAAAAACAGCCATAGGCTTGGCATATTGGCTTGATGTAGCCATTTCTTTATTAAGAATTTAGCAGTCTAACTTTTTGCTGTATTATTACCTAAAATAATGAAATAAAACTGGTGAGTAGTTTTACTTCTATTTATATATACAGTGATTAAAATCCAGTCACTGTCCTGAAGGGTTTACTTTCTAATAGCCAAAGCAAATAAATATTAACTTCCCTTTAATGATGGGTAATGGAAACACCAGGAAACTTATTTTCCAGTGATAGTCATACACAAAACATGTGGCTAAGCAAGGAACTGAACTGATATTCTGAGAATGCCTTAGAAACAAGGCGGTTTGTTTAAATTAATAAGAAACAAGTCGTTTTCTACTCGGGACATTTTTTCTCTTCACTAAAATGAATCGTAGATTATTAAAATATATGTCATCTATTGTAAAGACAATTGTTGGCTATAGTAATCTGTAAAACATAAAGACTGGTGAGTAGTGGCAAACAAGACAATATTTACGATGCGCTATTTATTTTATAGTTTAACTAAGGAACTAGTGATTATGGAAGAATGAATGTTTGGTTTACCAAAACCAAGTGAAAATTTGGTTGCCTGGCTTTGGGAAAGGCATTCTTTTTCTGCCACTGTATTTTTTTATTTAAAAGATCATAAATAGAAAAAGGGGTGTACCTTACCGATTTACCGAGCGCAAGAAGCTGCTGTACTCCAGAATGATGCAGAGAACCGTTTGGAAAAACATGCAGCATCCCAATGGACAAGAAAGAGGGCATCATGTTAATACAAAAGAGCCATGAATATCATCTTTGCCTTTAGCAGAACAAGCCTGTGCTTCAGTAGTGGGGAGATGAATTTGCTCATGCAAAAGCTCTGAAATAAGCTTAAGAAAAATGCTGTTTCCTATTGAAACCAAACTTGCCCACACTTTGTACAGTTCCACTCTGCAATTTATATTACAAGTGTAAACACTTCTGCTTATTCCTAATTGTGGCTGATCACCTTACAGGGAAACAAATTGCTCTGCTTTGCCCTGTTGTCATGGAGTTGTTGCCTGTCATAATTTGCATTTGAGTAATCAAAGAAAAGGTGAAAGAAGTAACACTTTCTCAAAAATGTCTTTAGGAAAGGGAACTTCCCGTGGCTGTTGTTTCTGATACCACCAGGACCAAGCAGATTCCAGTACAGCAGAACACACCCTTATAATGAAGCCATGTTCAGTGGTAATCCCCCACCAGAGGACAAGTTATGCAGCAAGTAATGCAGAGAAAAGTGGAGGATTGGGCATATTTCCATTTTTTTCAGGAAAAGAACAGTCCCATTAGTCTGTGAGAAGTATTACTACTTTAAAAAACATGACTGTAGTCAGTCTGGACAGCAGGTAGAACCAAACATTTCTGGCACTCCTTTCATTGCCCAAAAAAGGCTTGCTTGTAATGCGAGTGCTATGTTTATTAAAGTACTGCAGTCCAGCATGTAGCTCTTGAACAGAAAGGAAGCAAGAGGATTTCAGCTCAGTGAGTTTGAGCTGAAATATGGCATCCATATCATATCATTGGAGTGATTAAGCACTCGCTAAGCACTAAGCCTTCACTAGCACTCATTGAATTGATAGGTGTATCTGGTTTGGACTCCTTGAGATAAGTGCAGCCTACTGGCTGTTTGCTTTGTTATAACAGTGCATCATCACCCACAAATTTAATCAAGATTTATCTTCTCCATATATATCTGTCAGTTTGAGGCAGCTACAAATGGTTTTCAGATCTGTAGATTTTTTTTTAAACAATGTTCTTGGGCTAGTTGCCCTGATCATATCAATGAGCAACTTCAAAATATTTCTAAATACATGTAAATTGGAATAGATATATAAGTACATAAAACTAGGAATATGTAATATTTCTAGTATGTGCTGAGTTCTTTGTACTAGTACAATTAGTGTTCTGTGGAGCAAACTGTATCTCAGAAGGAAATATAAAATTGTAGGAAAGAAGAAAGACTTAACTGATTCAAATGTTACTATTTTCCCTCAGGCATTTTATAAATATTGGTGCGTTCTCTGTCTATCTGCCTGCTTATATGTTCACCTGTATACACCCATTTACCTGAAAATTTGCAGGTAGGATTATTCATGGAATTTTCAAAAATATTTTGTGTGAGTTATTTTGAAGTACATAATGAGAAAAATATTCCAGTCTGGAAGCAATTCCACAGTCTACTATATCTCACTATTGAGAAGACTTCCTTAATTTTTGCTTTAGCTTTTCCATTACTCAGTGTCATCCCATTGTTACATCTGGCAATACTGCTTTGGTGTATGCAAGCTGAAATAAAAGAAGTTTGATCATATGCAAGAGTATAGTCTCTTCCTTGGAAATACTAATACTTTCTAATTACAGGGAAAGGCCTGTAAGTTGCATGTAAAATGGTACTAAAAGCTAAAGGTTGTAACTTTTATAGTATTTAATTGAGTTCTGAAAAAGGAAAGAAAAGCATGTCTTTGCCTCTGAGCAAAGGTTTCCCCATCCCAGTATTCCTTTTCACCAGTTTGTAGTTGTTAAAACATTCTCTGTGATCCCATAAAGACATAGAATTTCCACAGTTAGGCTGTGCTCCTCCACTACCAACACGAACTAAGCAGTGTACGAAAAATGGTAGAGCACTTGGACTCCTGAATTTTCTTCCACCCTTTCGTTACTGTCCCTCATGTTGGGGATCCTTATTCAGGATGATCACCTCATAGGTTAACTATGCACTTGGGGGCATTAAGATGCAGCTTAGTAAACCTGCTGTAAATGGAATATGCAGCTGATATGTTTTAAACATATGTGGAGGGGTTAAAAATAGTTTTGTACATCCCAGAGATGGTTCCTTCCTATCCCATTACTGTCAACTGATTGGACCCTGTCAGCTGTCACCTCCTTCAAGGTCTCTGCTCACTATCCCATTTAATAGTTCTGTGACAGCTGTTCCCTTCCTCTTCCCAATGACCTCTCCTTGGCCCATGACATCTGTATGTCAACACCAGTTAATTAAATTACAGCGATAGGAGATATAGTATTAAATTAAGCTCTCTTTATTATAGTCAGAATGTTCATTACCTTTGGATTGAGGAGAACTTGTAAATTAGGTGGGACAAAGCAGAAGCAGTAAAAGAATAATCTTCAATTATATTTGAATCTGCATAGCTCTTGAGAGTTCCTCAGCATGAGGTCGCTTTTTCTATTCTATTTTAATGAAGAACACTTTCATTCCATGATGAGTTTTTATGCCTATCAGTTCTCATTAATATAGGAGTGGTCTTCAAGCTGTGGTGTGCAAAGCCTGAAGGATCCACAAATTACTTCTAAAGTGGCTGTGAAAAACAACTAGGAGCAGTGAATTTATCAGTATGCTTAAATTCACTAAATGGAGACTTGTAAGTCGAGAAAGGTCAAAAATACTGATAAAATGCAGTGAAATTTATAAGCTTCTTTTAATGAATTATATTTCTAGTCTAATAATCATGAACAATTAAATCCACAAATTAAACATTTCTGGAAATACTGGAGATTTTTACTACTTTTTAGAGTTCTATCACTGCTCAAAACTAATTATGAAAGCAGAAGAGAAAGGCACTAGGAGAGGGGCTTATAGTACTTAGCACCTCATTCCAGCTGGAGTCACTATGAAATTATGCAAATATTTTCATGCTGTCCTCCATTTACTTGAAATTTTTAAAAAGAGATCAACAATTCTTTTTTGCCTTACATTTTCTATAGAAATTATAGTGTGTGTACAGCTATTCTATTTCAGCTCTCAAACCTTTACAGTTTTGATTACTGCCATTATTCAGAAAGCATATTTTCACTACTTCAGAATTAGAAAAAAATTCTAATGCACTTTTTGTTTCAGACTTCTCTGGGGTTCATGATGAAACAAGAAACTTTGATATCAATGTCAGCTATAGAAGGTTTGATAGGTATACTTTCTGCCTTGTCTAGCTGGCCTCCTTGAGAGTTCTGGCTGTAGCGTTACTGCAAAGCCAGAATTCACTTCTGGTTGGATACATTGCATATTGTGTGATACAGGGCTTTGTACACCTATGTGACCTTGGTTGCCCTACTGAAATTTGGGTGAGTTAACTGGAGTGAAACATGAGGCTATTGTGGCTTTATTGCCTTCCGTAACCACATTACTGCAGATGTCTCCATGATCCTGTACTCTTTGTGATGATAAAACACTTTTTATAAATAGTGATACCCATACCTGAGCAGAGACTGAACACAGATTCACAACGTTCACCCAAGTAGTTAATTGTGAAAACTTAAACTAAGTTTGGATTTGCAAAACATGAGTCTAGTGACAAGTGTTGATAGTAACTTCAGGAGCTGGACAGATAGAGTGAGTGGCCAGGGGCAGTGAACAGAAAGAAGCATACTTGGAGTAATGGGGTGATAAGGAGCAATGGAATCTTTACCTGGAATAAAAAGAAATGTTTTCTAACAGAGAAGCTTGTACACTTATGGAATAAGTGACTTCAGTAATATGTTCACTTAACATGTTTAAGGATGGATGAAACAAAAAGCACATATTTGATAGGAGCCAGCAGGCATATTATGCAAACGAATTTTCTGATTCTAATTGCTACGACAATAGGAATTTAAAGTACAAGGTTATAGAGAAAATCTGGAAATTCAGGGACAATTTAAAACTGCTTATAAAAGCAAGTCACAATGAAACCCAAAAGACATTCAGAGAAATATATTGATTTGTATTGAATGGTCCACCCTTAACTTCTACTAATTGTTAAAAGCATTTCTGGCCCAGAAGTTGGTGGCTGACAATTTTCTTCCATACTCTGTAATTTTTGTTGTGCTCTACATGTAAGAAAGATAAAGATGCATGCATTATTTCAAACCACATGGTTCTTATATTGTCTAACCCATGCATTTATAATAAAATGGAATAGAAATCTTACTCTCTGTTGGCAACAGTGGAATCCAAAACATCCCAATTCAGACGGTGGTAAAAAGAGAAAAACGTAAGTAGACAGGTTATGAAAACAGATGTGGTAAGGAAAGATGAGAATGGTAAAGGAAATTCCACCAAAAAAGTAGAAGTAAAACCAAGAAAGAAAAACTAGAATCTGAAGAGTAAAAAAATATTTATATAGTATTTATACAACATAGAATGTCTATTTATATATCTGATAAACAGCTATATATAATATAGTTGCGTAGTGTAATAGTAACATTTAGATATCTAATAAAAAGGCTTGTCCTCCCAGCTCTCTGATTCAAAGTGTTATGAAAACTTAGGACAGAAAATTCTTAATAAGGCAGCATTATAGACAGATATTGTGAATTGTTGTGGTTTGGGGTTTTTTTAATGAAAAGTGCTGGTGGAAGCATGTAATTACCCTAGTCCTAGCCTTGTCTATCTTGGGAAAGATCAGTCTTTTTTTTTTTTTCCAGTATAAAACTAGCAGAAATGCAGCAAATGCTGAGTATTTGGGAAAGTTGCCATAATTACCTGTCATGCTTTTTTCGGTTAGAACTGCTTTAGCAAAACTATAAGGATTCTGAATTTGTGAAACTTTTACTTATTCTAGTTTTACTGTTTTCAGGTTGTTCAACAGAAGCTCGTTACTTTACTTCTTTAGGTCTATGGATTTTTACTCACCTCTTTTTCAGTAGGGCACTAAAATTAAACTCTCCACCTTCTTCATGTCCCTCGGTACTGTATAGTAACAGAAAACTATAATTAGTTTTAGAAGGAAATGGGAATAGCTTGTGAGGCTATATAATTATGTAGATGATGTATTTTTGTAGGGGAGCTGTAGATGGGTTTAGAATGACTTACAAATGTGTGCGCTAACATGGAAGGTGACTTAATTAGGCTCTTTGTCCATATTTGTCTTCATTTATATGAGTTTAAGAAATATTTAATCAACTTGTATTTTTTCTGTACTGATTATGGATAAAGTTGTACAGGATATTAATTTGGTGGTCATATTGATCTGGAATGTATTAATTATCATAAAGATGCTGCAGAAGCTTTCCTTTAGAATCATTAGTGCTTTTGGAAAGCTGTAGTTTCAGGAATGTGGATATTGTGAGGCAGTATTTAACCAAAATTTTTGTGGGACTTTTTACAATATAAAATCACTATTTTTTTTTTTCTCCTGGTATTACCCCAGCTGTAATTGTTTCTTAAGACTCTTTGTGATTCCAGAGTTCATTATGCTGAAAAAAGCATCACAGCATTGGTGCTTGGGAGAGTTAAAGGAGGAATTCTGTGATCTGACTTTGATGCTGAGATGAGGTTCAATATGCAGTTGTTCAACGAGCATCATGGCAAGCAATGTTTGTGAGAACAAGAAGCAACAAGCAGGAGTTTTTTTGATATGTAATTCTGTTTGTTACATATGGTGGTGAACTCATAGGCATAGTGTTATTTTTGGTGTTCTGAATCAAATGTGGTTTTAGCTGTGCTTCTGAACATTTGAAGGACAGATCTACTGTGAAAACTTAGCGTGAAGTTACTAAAATCACTTGTTTGGGTTTAATTCCTAAAAAATTACTTCAGGGATTTCATATAAAAGTATTGGGAGTTACACTGGATTTCATTACTATTGATTATTCAACTTAGAAAAGAAAAAAAAAAAAAAGTCTTTTTGCATTCAGCCAGGGCTTAGAAAGTCAAAATGGATTTTCTTCATCTCAGTCAGTCTCCCATCACCAATGTTCAGCTGCTTCTTGACACCACTGTTTTCTTGATTATAAGAATCTTGTGATGCCATGTCATAGCATTCAAATTCTTCCAGCAGCAACACCTTATATTTAATTACTGTTTTATACACAGAAATCATTCTTTTCAGTTGTACTGGTGGCAGTGGCAGCCTATAATGCTGTCTGTCAATGCACAGTGCTAGTTGTTTCAGAGAAAATCAGTCTGTAGAAGTGTAAACCAGAATGTTAGAAAAATTCAATCTTGCAGGAACAAATATTTTTAAAAGTAAGAAAACAGCCTCAACAGATAAATTATGGGCATTTTAACAGTACTCTTAATAAAATGGAAGAGAAATGAGTACCAAACTTCTTATGCTTCTTGACAATGCAAGGTTAGTGAGAATAAGTAACAATTTTGAATCAATGTAATTTTGAATATGTTGTGAGATCTTTTTATTTAAAAAGTACCATTTTTACTTCTGTGATTACTTTCAAAATAGTACAGTACTGTAAAGGGTAATTTTCTGGATATAGAGCTCAAACAACTCAAATACACAAAAGTGTATTTTTGGTGACTTTTTTTCCCTACTTTCAGGGGATTTTCAGTGTTTGCAGGCATAAAATGTACGTAACAATCACTAGTATAATCCCAGATTTGAAAAGGGCTTCTTGTGATCAAAGAGTCAGGAAATCAGAACCTACAGCTGGGAGAATAACTAGTCACCTCATTACTTTCTGGGTGGGACTTAAATCAGATTTTCAGGAAAGCCCAGCAATCAATGTTTAGCTTTTCTGAAGAATAAGACCCTAATAATTGCTTTAACATGCATAGAGCTAGGTTTCAGAGTTCCTGTTTTCATTATGGTAGAAGACATTGGGATGAAGAGGGATAGGGTGGGAAATTTAATGATACTAGGATAAAGACTGTACCAGGAAACAACAGATTTTCCTATACATGTGTGCTGGTACATTTCTGTGAGCCGTGGCAATTTTAGTCTGGATGTGCTTAGTAGAGAGGAAAACCTGTAAAACAGAGGAGGGCAGACATGCATATAATCTGAAGTTACTTATTTTCTTCTAACAGTGGTGAGAACATGCCACTTACCAAACACATGCCTTTTCTGTAGATGAATCTGCCTCTCTCACTGAACTATCAACTACTCTTTTTGTTATTTACACTCACATTACTACTTGTATGTATTTTTCTCATATAAATACTACATACTATAAATGATGATTTATTTGGAATTTAAGATGCGGCTAGTTCTGTGGGTTTTTTTCTGTTGTTTTTTTTTTATTTTCCTAAGCAGAGAGAGGCAGTTCATTTTTAGACTTGAATATATCTGCTGACACAGACAGTAGCTACCTGAGAAAGGCTGAAGTCATCCGTCTCCCCCCTCCTGCCAGGCTCCTGGAGGTATCAAAGACAAAGCTTTAGATTTAAACAGTTCACTTCAAAATTTGGCTCCATTCTTACAGAAGAAACTAAAAATCTGAACAGCCTGAAGCTGCTCACACTGCCCTCATTCTGAACTGATTCTAAATTATTTTAATTCTGCTAGCAAGTAGAGAAACTCTTGAAGTCTAAGTTCACTGCAGTGAGATTACACAATGCAGATATGCACTGAGTGTGCTCCATTTAATAGGCATCACAGCGAGGCTGGTCAGCTACCTATAGATGGATTTGACTGTAGATAAATTCTGCAACCCTTTTTTAGTTCTTTGTGATAGAATGTTAAAAAAAACCTAAACAAAGTCATATAAAAATAGCACATATAGGCAAAAACTTAAGGAGTTGCCGCAGATGATTTCTCCCTTACGTTAGAGAAATAGATGTCTGTTGGACTATTCTTGGTCTAGTAACTTTGCAAAAATACACAAAAACTAAAACAGAAACTGAATTACGCAAAGGGAGAAGACATACTCAACAGTGAAAAAACACATGTTGTTAACGTCCAAATAATAAAAAAACCCAAGCAATTTTGCAAATTTTACTAATAGAAGGGAAGATTATTCCATTAAGATTATCAACTCAGTATTAAGGGTGTAGGGAGAATAGCTTTTTCAAAGCCAGTGCAATACCTTGCAGTCTTTAATATCTAAGACCTACATATATCAGTTTTTACACAGACACAGTATCACTGTCTCCATTCAGTTAATAGAATTACAGAACATGAAAACAAATACAATCAAAATGCTTGTATTAATGTTATCAGTGATGTGCTGCTTGCAGAGGTCACATCAAACTCCACTTCTTTGTTTAGCAAATGTTTGTATTATAAGGTACATGTAGTTCCTCAAGCCATACCAAATCAAGACTAGGGGCACTACACAGAATCTTTTCCTTCTCTAGTGGTCCACATCTGGAGTGCTCTTTACAGGTCTGGAAAAAAAGTGCTGAAGTTCTTGGTAGAATTATACACATGACCAATTGCATAATTGAAGACAAGCATGATTGTTATGCTCGTACAAAGTCTAAACTCTCTTAGATGGTATCTAGGAGTTGTATAGTATTTAATAGTAGAAATATTTTCTTAATACAAATATTTTCTTAGTAGACATTACTATCTTTGTGCTTGTTTGCACAACAGCTTTGCTTTTAGTTAGTTTTTGTGTAGGAAAGTAATGAATTCTACATGGAAGTATAATCTGATCTACCTAAGTTTCTACTGCACATACTCACGTGCGTCGGAAGGCAGAGCGAATATCCAAGTCTCCAGTTATTGGTGCCTCTGATATGACAAAAAGTGATGAACAAGAATGGGAGACCAAGTCAAAAAAATGCAAAAATACAGTGCTATTTCTAAAGCTTTTCCTTTGCAGACTTTTTTTTCCCCCTAAAGTTCTTTGACTGATCACAATTTACAATATCATACTGAAAGACTGAAGCATCATCTTTAAACATGTAGCCTTCACTAACTAGCTTTCAACACCCAGTGTTGCATGCATAACTGAATTCTGTTTCATGCTTCATAATAACCTGCAGCATGATGAACTGTTTTATCTTGTGTTTGTCAGTTCTCCTGCTGGTAAATTTTAGTTTCAATCCTGGTTTCACAGGGTGTTTAAACCCTAATGAGAAAACGACTGGATATCAACTGAATATTATTGCTAATAATAAATTGTAATCCAGCCTCTGAAAGCAAAGGTAAATTCCTGGAAATATGTAGAGATGTACAGAAACTCTACCGAGGATGTTGCATAGAGAGAACTTTATTGCTCTGTTCTAAGCTTCTGTAGGTATGAGTAGGTGTACTGCTACCACTGGGAGAAAAGCTGTACTCAGTCACAGTTCCTAACTCATACGAGGCCTACAGCCAACTAGCAAAACTTCAAAAATGAACACTGCTGATTGAGTACCTTCAATAAACTCTTGTCTTTGCATATTGGGTTCATTGGTTGCTGGATGCAAATTAATGTTGCGGCACCCTTCAACAGGACCACTGAAACAGGAAATGGTCCAAACATTCAACACTTTCAGGTGGTCCATGCTTATACTGTTTTACTTAAACCCTTCCACACTAGGGGGAAATTGATGTTAAAATGTACTTCCTTTTCAATTGCTGATAAGCTTTTCAGTGTAGCAGTTGTGAGGGTGGCACCATGTGTTATGTAAAATGAGTCACCTAATCCTAAAGCAATTTTATATCACAAGTGCTTCTGCGCAACTTGAATTTATTTGGAAGAAGGGAATTCAGAATAGTGTCACGTGTCTAAATCTTTCTGTTTTCACCCTTTTTTTTTTTTTTTTCCTTTCAAGTATCCATTTTTAGTACTGAACTTTTGCCAAAGTAAGACTGGTCATCTCTTTTATTCTAGTGGAATTAAATATCATGGAAGAATGGATCTGAAATCAGAATAAAACCAGAAAAGTTGGGCTGATTTGCATCTTTCTGTGTGCTTTCTTTAAGAGCATCACAGTTCTGACTTGGGTGACATCCAAGTCTTACGTCTAATGCTCTGTATCTCTGCCAAACCATCCCAATCCTCATCTGTGGGCCTCTGTAAGTGTATCTGTAGCTCTTCAGGTCTATACTTAATATCTATGCTTGTCTAGTAGCCGCTGTGTGCCAGAAAGAATTGTTGGTGGGCATACAGGTAGGAAAAAAAAATAATAAAAGGAAGAAACAAGGTGGCAGGAGTTCATCTTACCATTGACTATCAGGTTGAAATTAGAACTATCAAACTTGTCCTTGGTAGACACCTCACATCTGTACCCTCCTGCAAAAGTCATGTTTGCTTCTATGATTTCCATTTCAAAGGTGTACACCTAGAATGATACAATTCATAAGTTAGAAAAGCCAATGGTGTATGAGAGAGAGAATACAGCATATTAAGGCATGGAGAGAAATAGACAAAGGATAAAACATGCCTCTGTGTCCTTTTAGAACCTCCTGAGTGTGTAACTCATTACTGTCATAAAAATTACATGTACATTGGAAACAGGAATAGAGCTTTCATTAAATAAATACAGCCTCTACCCAGAATATATACAGTACATTTAAAAATTCAGCAAAAGGAGTGGCTAATGTGAGCAAGTCTGTTCTGTTCCATCCAGGAGAGGGTAGTAGTGTTTCATATACCGCACAGGATGCGAGGTCATGGTACGGACTCTCTTGTATTCCTGTTCGTGTATCTTTGAACGCATTTGTGGTAAAAATGGATCTTAATCAGCTATACAAAGTAGTCTAGACAATGCAAGAGAACAATAAATTCCAACACTGGTAGCTGAATGCTTAATCTATGAAAACCAAGATAGACCATACTTAAATATGTCTGATTTATTGTTTTCTCTTAAATATAACAAGTGTCTACTACTTGAGAGGAAGATGGAGGGAATCTTGCAGTAGATGGCGCAAAACTGCTCCCCTAGTCCTCCAGATATTTTCTCATCTCGTTATAGATAAGATATGTAAGAGTCTGTATGTAGTGGTTGTCTCTTGTCTGCATGGTCAAAACATAGACTTCTATGCATAAGTATAGCACTGTGTGTAGCTTTGGGTACCCTAATAGCAAAACAATGCTCTATTTTCCCCAGATTAACAATTAGTATCTAGAAGACTAAGAACCTTACTCTGCCAATTGTACCTTGTTATTTCGATCATAGGTGTCATGTAGCTGGAGATGTTTTCCCACTTTGCTTCCCAGATCCATCCACTTCCCTTTGAACCATTTCACCGATGGTTTCTTCAGCAGGCTCTCACCTGCCACTTTGGCAGTGAATGTGATGTTTCCACCTTGCAAGGGAAGTAAGTTAAAACGAGATTATGAATAGTGTTTAATTTATCTGTTATGTCACTGCTGTCATCCTGTATGCGGAAAGCTATATAGTCAAGCAACAGGTACAGTTTGCAAACAATCCCTTGACTCAGTCTGTACTCACCAACAGTAACTTCTCCATCCTGGGGTCGTGTCACAAAGAGCCCAATAGGGTCCAGAGGCTCTTCTGGTTGAGTTGCAGCAGATATGACTGAAATAAGCATCAGAATTACTAGTTAGAACTTTCTGCATCAGCTTCTGTTACAGCCTATATAGTGAATCTATTAAGTAATTTGAAAGTATCTCAATATGTTTCTTCTGCCTCTGAGATTCCTTATTCTGTACAGTCTGTCATTCATCACTAGTGGTCTGCTTTCAGCTACTGTCTCTACCTCACTGATTCGAAGGATTCCCTGTTCCTGTTCTTCCTTTCTGTTAATGAACCAGACTTGATAACAGTGTTAGTTCTCAATTACCTTCTGTGTTTTGGCTGCTTTCTACTGGTGGAGCAGGTGACTCTGAGGCAGCTGGGGCTGGAGCAGCTTCAGCAGGAGTGACTGTCTCACTCTTTTCTGGAAATGAATGTAAGACAAGATTAGAAAAAGTCATGTTTCTACTTCTTTTCTTAAGAAATTTTGCAAAAGAACAGCTTTTAATATATGTTAGGAAATGCAGAGAAATTAGCTGTGGTTTTCTAGAACTTAAGAGCATGTGCTAGAAGCAGAAGGGGCCTACTGAATCTGGATGATGAGGCTCGCTCTTTTGCTGAGCTTGGGAAGAACCGATGCCTAGATTTTTAAATTCTTTAGTCTTGATGTATAGAAACTTGTCAGCTGATGAATAACACTATTTGATGTTAACTTCAGTGATCTAAATAGAAAAGGTAATGAAAAATGATGCAATTATTATTTTTGTAAACTGTTTATTCATGAGACTTTCTTTAACTCTGCTGTTGGAATGTAATATTCTAAATGCTGTAGCTGTGTGCGGCTTGGGAAAAGCTCTAGACAATGCTAGTAATCAATATGGAGAAAGTATTTAAAAAATCCATCTATCATTTCTTCCCCTGGCTCATGGAAGTTTATGGCCTCTCAGTTAAACCATGACCTCACAGACAGGCGAATTTCCATGGGCCTCATTCATGAAGCTTACATGAAGGGCTGGAAATACTGATGAAATGAGAGTTGCTTAGGAAATACTGTACCTGGTTCCTTGACCTTGAGTTCAAATTTGACCTTGGAACTTCCAGCTATTACAGCATATGTCACATCATCTTCTTTTCCTACATTATTGATTGTCAGTGAATGCTTGTTTCCTTCTGCCTTGATGACATATTTCTCACTTTCAGTAATTTCTGTGCCAGCTCGCTGCCACTTCACCTTGATGCCAGCTTTTTCTGTCTCTGCTTCAAACACAGCTGCGCTTCCGGCTGTCACCTCTGTTGTCTTCGGCTTCTTGGTAAATGCAGAAACTAAAAAAAGAGAGAGGGCTCACTAAAATCTGTTTTGCGATTGTGGCATATCTGGTGTAGTCAGCTGTTGTGGCTGCAACAGCTGTCTCCTTTCTCTCCCATCTGCCCATGCAAGATATAAATTACAACACTTTCCACAGAGAAGTTGTGGAATTGTCTTTGAGTTTACTGAGTTCTGTCTCTGACTGAGATGTCTTATCTTCTCCATGTTGTCATGAAATAAAATGGAATAGATAGCAAACTCATCTCGCTGTCCATCTTCCTCTTTCTTTCCACCCATAATGAGCTCTGATTTTTTGTAAGTGAAAGTTTTGATCTATGACAACATGGCATGATATGTATCCTTATATGTCAAGCTCTCTACATTAATTTGCCATGCAGTTTTATTTAGAAATATGAATTGTGTCCTAACAGTTGCTTAATACAGTTGTTAAACAGGATCAAGTTTTGTTCCTCCAATAAAGCTGCAGTTTGTGTAGTAACCTGTGTCCTAATATACCACAATGAATTAATGGTTCATCTTTAGTCCTTCTGGTTTGACTGATCAAGGCTTTGGTGGAAAGGGATGCATGTTCCTATGATGGCCCTTGCAATTCTATCCCAGCTAAAATAATATCAATTGTTGTTTGCATTCAAATGTTTAGTTCAGTATTAAAAGTTAAAGTACTTGCCTACGTAGCACTCCACCACAACTAGTTTTCTAATTAATTACAAGGTGGATCAAAATAGTTCCTCTATCTGCCAAGAAGCACTTATGATGCTTATAATAAGAATTAATGAAATTATTAATATATGGGGTGAACAAGCATAAACCAAATGACGTTTTAGTTTATATGTAATCAAAGTAGTACAACAGAGGAATTTGGAAAGCAAGCAGTGTATTGTGATTTTGGTCCATAAGTATCCTAATATTACTCAAGATTAGATTTTAGTAAGGTAACTTATTTTACTAATTTCTCTACCTGGATTTATTTATTTATATTTCTTCAACTTTATTTTAAATCAAGTTTTTAATTTTATGCTCATGTTTCAGTCTTAATGAAATCTGTTATCTTTTTGCCAATTGTCATGAGCTATGTTCATGTATAAAAATACCATTAATTAACATTCTGATTCATGAACTGAATGGTTTTTGTGCATCATTATGTTATCTTTTTACTGTCTTACCCCTACATAACCATGCTTTTATAAGATATTAGTAATTTCATGACATTTAATTATATGTCACCTCTGTGGCAAATTGTCTATTGCTCTCCTACTTGGGCAGCAACAAGAACTCTTCCAAACACCACAACAATGGTTATAATTAGCTTTAAACTTTTGTTTCTGCTTTATAAAAGTGAAAGGAACATGGCATGGAAATATTTTAAAAAAATAGTTTATATTCATGTTCAAGCAGGTACTGTAGTTAGTATAAATGGTATATTACTAATAATACCATCTGTTCATTGCACAAAATCTCTATTCCTGTAGCGTGTCCTCAGACTGCATAAATTAATTGACCTCCATGGAGTTACATCTGCAAAGATTTCATCTGATGGCCTTTGGACTGTAGTCATAACACAGTTCATGTTTCTTGCATTGTTTTGCAAAGGATTCAAAGCTGCTTAAACATCAATTAAAGTATCAATTACAAATACTTTTAGAATTTAGTGTCTATTGTATTTTGCCTCTCTTTGTTACATAAAAAGCCTAAATTACATTTTTTCCTTCTTTTTTCCCCACATTTTATATATTTGATGAAAAAACAATTTTGCTTTGCACTGAGCCTATAGTAGCCTTGACTGAGCTCCTCTTGTATTCTTCTGCATGCTTTTCTTCCATGTTAAATTATAAGTGTGTGAAATTTCCTCTGGGAGTGGCATGTCCCCACATGTTTTTATTTGAGTTTTTTCTAACCTTGGGCCTGTAAATGGTGTAATTGTTCTTAAACAGAATATAGTACTGTGTAGAATATAGGGCTCTATAGCATAACATAATACTCACATGCCTGTTTTCAGATGCACATCTTCTGATATAGTATTGCACTTCAGTAAATAATAAAGCAGGGAATACTTTGATGCAGTGTATCATGAATAATTGCAGAAGAGTTATTGTAGACAGCAGGTTTGATGTACAGAATTCAAAAGACATGTAAAGGTGGGCAGGCTACTGCACAGTGGGGAGCTAGGGCGGTTCAGGAACCCACTCCTGAAATACCCACTGTCTGGCTCCTCTCCCTATGAAGCTAGAGATAAAGCAGCTAGGAGGCATGGTTTTTGTCTCTGAGTGTTATCATCATCACTCTTCTATTTACGCACAAAAGAATCTATAAATATATTAATTACTTAACAGCAATGTGGCTTGTAAAGGTTCCAGTCTACAAATGGCAGGGTTTCAAGACATGCATACTTGGAAGTAACTCTCTGATCTGCTGCACACCCTGCAAAGTGATTAGGTTTCTTACATTTACTTTAGATGACTCAACAAAAACAGATTGTTGGCCAGAACTGCATGCGCAGTGAGAAATCTGCACAACCATATAATATTTCTGACTTTGGGGAAATCTAAATACATATGTAGAAGTTTACAAGTAAGTCTCCTTGTCTTTTTTTTTCCTCTCTCTCCCTTTCCTGCCAAAAGACTTATTTCACTTCCAACTTAAAATGATTGTGAGTTCTTCCACTAAAACACAAAATAAGAAAAGCCCCAAATCTCCCATGACAATAAAGGTCTGCAAGAACAGTTGTTGAGAACCCACTTTTTTACAAGTGAAGGAGACTCTCAGAGTCATTCTCCTGCGCTTGAGATTCAGACTCAGTGGGTAACATTGTCCAAAGTCGTGTCTCTGTATCCATCTGTATTTCCTTTCATCTTTCACTGTTCATATTTGCAAAGGAAAAGTAGCGATATATGGCTGGAGATTTTACAGGAAATTACTTTGTTGCAGGTGAGAGATTGCTGAAGAAGCATGTGAAGAGAATGCCATCATTTTTCCTTCTGGGGCAAAACTGGGCTGCTTAACCCAAGAAAGAGAAGTGAGAGATCAGCTGTTCCTGGTCTCCTTCATTGTAGCTGCTACTCTAAGTAACACATAAATCCAAGTTCACCAGCAGATGTTTTTTTTCTCATGCAGTTTTACCAATCTAAGCCAGCTATTTCCTCATTAGGAATGTTCCTAAACACCACCCTTCAAAACTTGTCTGTCCTGAAAGCTTCACTTTTGCCTGCTTTTATCAGAAACACATTCCCCATTTGGCAGTCTCTCTCACTTCAACATTTGGCTTCTACCCAGATACTCGCCTCTGAGTTCTATATGTCCATCCCATACTCGAAACACTCTTGGATAGGACCACCACCATCAGGCTGTGGAAAACCCAATGACTGTGACACCTCTCGTGATGTTGTGGAACATCTTACAGCTCTTGTGCCTGTCAGGCACTGACAGATCTCAGGCACTATCACATGTTTATCCAGACTCCAGCTGAACATGGGCTTAGGAGCCATTGGGCTGGGGCACCTGATGACCAAGTAGCCCATGTCCTCTGTAGGCCACTTTGTTAACTCTTTGCTTCCCAGTAAATTCTAACCCACCCTGCACAAAGGGAGAGAAGGGTGACATTGGTATTAACATACTACAGCAATTCTGGAGAGAGAAGAGAGACGCACACGAGTTACCAGTGCTGATGATGACAGGAATTATTGAAGGGAAGGAGAACGATAGGTGCTCTCTGTGTGTGTTCTGTGAGAATGGAATTGGAATTGCTGTGGTGCGTTAACATGGGGAGAGAAGAGGGACATGGAGCTAATGAAAGAAAATGAGGCTGCAGCCACTTTGTACTAACCAATTTTTCAGCACTTCACTTCTCATATCCCAGACCTTCCCAACCACTTCTAGCTGCCATAATGCAAAGAAATTCATTTAACTTCTGAGTAATGTAAACCAGCAAATTTCTACCCCAGGCAAAAGAGGAAGCAGGCTGCATGTGGTCTGCAATAGTCTTGCAGAAAACTTCAGTGGCTAATACTGCTGCTACCGGAACTTGCAAGCACCCTTTAAAAGTCTTGTAACACCTGAAGATGTACACATCAGCCATACATACAGTTGTGTATGTTACATGAGTTACATTAATTAGTAATAAAAAGCTCTATTTGGAGGTTCATAATCAGATTGCATTTTGATAATAATTTATGACATCTTTTACTCAGGAGGTAAAGAAATATAAAATACTTTTGCTTTTGGCCAAATTAAAATAGAATGAAATAATTTAATTTCTAAAACCAATTTCCTTCACTTTTCACTTAAGTGAAGTAATGAAATTAGTGTTCTGCCCTCCTACTGCTGCCATTTATTAAATCTTCATACTAGCACCTCCATGCTTTCTCCCTTACTTTGAGCTGCTTTGAAGAAATCTCCTTCTAACATCCACTTAGTTTACTAACATCAACTTAGTTTACTATTCTGCTTCAAAACTTTTTCACACTCTCCTATGCAAAAACCTAGAAAATGGCTAAGCTACTACCCAAGTCACTATCTATTGTAGTAATAATTGTTTCCTTTGCTCTCTTGTTGAACTATCTATCTATTTACTGGGCTTTTCTTTTGTTAAGTGTTTTGAGGCAGAGACTGTTTTTCTGTTGTCTTTGTACAGCATCAAATTGTTTGTAAGTAACTACTAAATACTGTTGTATCTCTAATAAGAATAAAAGTTAATATTAGAAGCTAGAAGACACATTCCTATTTGACTATTGTCAGAAAAAATGGAGATGAGATGTATATTAAAATTATGTTTAAATAACCGCAGTAATTTCAGTTTCTAGCCATATTCTCTAAATAATTTGGCTTGCTGAGAATCAAAAGCATTATGTGAAAACCTTTTCCTAAAATCACAGAATTTCAAAGTATGTGTGAAGTATGTGAAGTGAAAGTGAGGAAGAAGTGTGGGTTCCACAAGAGTCATTTTAACTGATTAAGTGATAGGAGAGAGCCATTCTCTTGTTGCTTTATTTAATTTATTTTTTTATTTTATTTTATTTCCATCCTGTCTTTTAGAGTGGTGGTTATGTCTTCAGCTCTTCATCGTTCACTTACATCAAGGACTTAAGGAGAATGTGTGCTAGATAAGGCTTTCAAATTCCATTTCTTCCTTTCTAAAATAAAAATTGTTAAAGATGTAAATGTTTTAGGAGAATCTAATGTAGCTGGTTGAATGCACATCCAGCAGAAATCTGTGATGAGTGTAATTAGAAAAAATAGTCACAGGTTTTCTCCCACAAAGTTGAGTTATCTTACTGCACATGCTGTGTATTTGGTATTGAAATATGTATCTGGCCAATGTATTGAATAAGTATTTCAAAAGTAGTATTAGCTTTTGGAATTCCTTAATTTGTTAAGGCTTCATGTTGAAAATTTATCTTTCCTTTAGTACTTACACTTGGCATCTGGTTTTTCTTTTATACCATTTGCTCTTCCATTGAGTTAACAGCCAAAGTGTGCATAAGCAGACTTCAGTAATGGAGCTTGTAAATTCCTTGCTGAGGAACTATATAAAGATGCTGTGCATTCCTCGGTCAGGACCTAAGTGGCTTCTTGCAATTACAAGCTTAATCATTCCCTGATCCAAAAGCTATTGAACTACTCAATCTTATCATTCCTTGCCTACTTCAGCAGCTGAGATTGTAAATTCCTGTAACATGAGCAACAGGCGAGGAATAGTTTCACTAAGCAGAGTCACCTCTCTCTCTCTGTCCATCCATCGTACTTTCTGTAAAATGGGGATAATAATGTTCAGCTTGCTTTGAATCTTAATGAACAAATGAGGAAATTTTACCTATAAGAATTTTTTTTTTTTATTACTGTAGTGCACAGAACTTCATTTTCATGGAGCAGTACTTTACTGTGCTAGGTGCTTGCAAATGTAAAACAATGATCTTATATTCAAACTAAAATTCTACAGTCTACTCTTCATTATGCAACATCGATTATTGTTATTAATGCCAAAAGCCTCTGTATAATTACAAGCCAGTTTATTTATAAACTCTTGATAAAATATCCTAATGTGAACTGCAAAATCTAGACTCCTCAATCTATAAAATACATGACTAAAAATGGACTCATTTTTAAAGAAGGTAATACCAGACTTCTCCTTTTCCAGATATAGTAACGCACACATTTCCCATTAAATCCCATTTATCTACCAAATTTGGTGTTCAAAAGGTCAGCTGTTTCCTCTTAGTGCCATAACATATTGTTAGGGAAATGGTTGGGGTTTTTTTAACCTTCAAATTTTCACAACAAAAAAATCAGTCAGAGCTTTCTAACTGTGAAATGTTTAAATCAAAGGGAGAGGAACATAAAGTTTCTGCAACAGAACGCTGCAAAAAGTGATGCTTTTCAATGTTTGATCATGTGCTCTGACACTAAATTGCTACAAGTCTTCTAAATCCTGTTGCTCTTGGGGAGTGTTTAGATCTTCTGGAAAGCTATGACAGTTCTTTGGTATTCTGTAAATAAATAGGGCAGTGTCTTATCCTGAAGAATAAACTGGACAGTTTAAAGTAAAAGGTTTTCTGCTGGAAAACCTACTACACTGGTTTAGGTTTTGTGGGTTTTTTGTTTGGTTGTTTTGTTTTTTTCTTTCTCTTTTTTAACATGTTAAAAGGTTTGTTAAAACAGCAGATATAAGCAGAATATCTTGGATCATTCTCTGGCATGAAGCATTTTCCTTTGTATGAATTGCTAGGTGATTATTCAGCCCTCCTGAGATTATGTTCAACATTATCCCATCTAGAAATGGCTTGAACTATATAAACAACATGAAATAGAAAACCAGAGGGATTAATGTCTCTTGGGAGAATGAGAAGATCCCCTCTAGAAGTTATGGGGCATGTGACTGGTTCTGTCTCAGTCAGAGTAGGTAATAAGAGCTTTTCCTCCCCCTGCTGTGATAATCACAGTGTTTGGGCTGGTTTGTTCATAAGAATGGTGTAGGACTGGTGATGTTAGATACCAGTTAGATTTCTCTGGAGAAATAAGCTGGAATAGAATTTCTCTTCAACATTAGCTAGCAAAGGTGGGCATCTTCACAAACAGAGAAGTTGCCTTTCATCCACAGAGACTGAAAATGTTAATTTAAAGCTGGTTAAACCTGTACAAATCAAAAGTCACAACGCCTAGGTGATCACACTGTCAAATTTTGCTTACTCTGTCGTATTTCTTTTTGCCAGCATTGTCAATCAGAAACATTAGGCATTTCAATAAATCTCAAAAACCATGTGACTTTAAAACCAGAATATGATTATGAATGTCTTATTTTGGGGGTCATTGCTGAACCTTTACTGCTTATATTTTCAAAGTTTTCTCTACAATTACAAGGTCTGATATATACTTTTTAACCTATGATTCTACTTCCATCTGATTTCAGAAATTTGAGCTCTAAGAACATTAAATGATGTTATAGTTGTGATAAAATTGACAGTTTGGTGACACCAGTGTTGCTTTAGAGTTATCATATAGAGGGAACAATAAAAAATCTTGTTAATCATATTCTAGTGCTTTGGAGTTCTTAATGGGAGGTACAGGCTGAATTTGTGCTCTGCCTCAGGCAGGGGCTGATTCCATGTATTTTGGCCAAAAAGAATGGTCTTCTTAACGAATTCTTCTTTTGTTGTGGTGACCACAGGACATTTTCCCATTGACCAGCCTAACAGGAGACTGATGTCTGTTCAGTCCTTTGCAAAGCACAAAGGCCTATATTAATAAGTATCAACAGCTATTATTGACTAACTCTAGAAACTGCACGTTATTAAAAAAGCATGCACCTTGTGCTGTACATTCAGGTAGTAGTGATTCTGGGTATGCACTGGCATCAGTGAAGTTAGAGCTCTAAAAGTGAAGAATCCCATATTTAGTAAAATTTTCTCCAGCCCTGTGTATTCAAAATGTGCACACTTTTCAAACAATCATAACTTCAGCTTTTGACAGCTTTTTTCCCCCAAACTTAATTGTGGACACAAAGTGCTCCTGAGACATCTTTCTCTACCCACACACAGGTGTCCTGAAGCTAAACTCTCTCCACCTTTGCTTCCCAGGTTCTCTTCCTCCTTTGTAGACAAATTAATTACACCTTACACCCCATCCTAGGCCTCCCCTTCTTACCTATGTGGGCAGCCTCTGAATGATTCCTTGTTTCTCAATTTTAAATTAGAATTTTTCTAAATCTGAAATCTTTTCCTGATGTTTTTGTAGTGGGGCAGGACTTGCACTGGGCTTTGTGACTTTGGCTTTCTGAAAATGGCTAGTTATCTTCTGGCTCAAGGGCAAAGAATGGAGGAGGGTGAGTGAAAAGAAATACACATATATTCTTTACAGTACAACGCCTTCTTTTTTTCCTGGAGCTCTGCTGTCACTGCTGGAAGAACTAGAAAGAATAAGCTCTGAACCAGGTGCCATTTGCTTTCATTTTCACAGAGATTTCACTAACAACAAATACTATCCAAGTTTGCTGATAACACCTCCTTGCAGTTATCAGGGAAAAAATCCAAAGCCAGGAGAGGCTTATACTGCCTAACTGCCCAAGAGAGAGAGTACAAGCTTTTTTCAGAGTCGTAAATGTAACTGGGAAAGGAAATGAGAAACTAAAATTATCTGAGAATTAATTAATGCATTTCACCTCTATTCTTTCCTCATCCAAAGTCTCTTGAGAAAATTCTGTGGCTGAGGGTTGCCAAACTAGTTGCTGATTTCTCTGCAAGATCACTCAACATCTCTTATAACTTCATAAAATATCGTCTCTTTTTCCTCTCTATTTTTTTCCCCACTGAGGCACCCCATTTCTCTAGCATACAAAAGCTACTCACATTTTTCTCTGTCAAGCTGTTCTTAGGTTTTGCCTAGTCAGCAGTGATCCTTACCTGTTTTCTTTACAGGCTCTGGCATCTTTGCTTTGTTTCTGATGAAGCTCCCAGCTGTATCTAGAAAGCAGGGTCCGAGCTAAACAGGAATGAGACTGCAGGGCTTTTGAGACCCCCTAAAGAAACGCTTGGTGGAAGCCCCCATCCTGCTCCTCCCCCTTGATCCCCCACTGTTGTCAACTATGGCACCTTATCAACAGCAGGACACACTTGACAGGCTACATCAGCTGGGATAAATATAGCCAAGTTCCAGAAGCCAGAGAGCTCAAACCACCCAAGACTGGCTACCACTGATCTATTGGTACAAACCAAAGCACAATCTGATGTTGCACATGTGTACAGTACATTTTCCAGCTTCATGTATGTATTGCATTAAGAATTCCTACACTGCATGTTTACAGTACATTCGGCAAACTAGATCTGATAGTTACATCTCCTGTATGCTAGTTCTATACTTAGTGTGAGTATGTATCTGCTTGCATTCTTGATACCTATTTTGGTCTTTGTTATTGTTATAATTGGGTCAGAACTGAACAGGCCCTCAGAGAGCTTTTTTTTCTTGTCTTTTTTTGTCTGCAGGGTTTTTTTTTTTCTAATTTCTTTTTTTTTTTTCTCTTCCACTGAAGGCTGTGTTTGTAGAACTAAATGTGAACCTTAAAGAAAGAACTTTCTTTTTTCAGAAACACTTACACATTACTGACATTTGCAGTCACAACACAACCAGAAAGCATGACACTACCTAAATGGTTTCAGTCCTCCCTCCCTATCTACCCGCTTGATCTGCAGCATACACCTCTTGAAAACTAGCAAATATTTTTTTTTTAATGTACCATTTAAAAAATAGTTCCAAGGTTCTGTTACATACCTCTAGAAGTTTTAATTTTTCTTAATTATGTAGAAAAGATCTGGGGGAAATCTCACTCATGCTCCAGTCATTGCTGCTTATTTATTCACACATTTAGCATATGTCAAAATAGTAACTGTGGACAATCATTCCTTTAATTGACTTAGTAGTATATCCATTTTCTGTCACTTTTGTCTGCCTCATTTTGAGTTTTGAGCTTTATCAGAGAAAGTCTGTAGGCCAAGCATTTAGCACATTTTAGCTACCACTAGCATTAAAAAAAGAATTTTAAAAAAATTGTGGGTTTCATTTTTTCCAGTTCTACTAGCCTGTAAAAACCTCAATCTAAAGGATTTCTGCTTTTGGCAGGGAGCTAAGAACAGATGATTGTGCACACAGCCCATCAGTCACTGTACTTTGTGTCTGTCTTTCACATCTGACTCTCCAAGTAGACTGGTAGGACAAATGTGAGCATGCAAGAATGACTGCTGCTACCTCTTCTGATTTTGGGCCAAATACTTCCTCCCCTTCCCCTGAAGGAATCTTTTACATATGAGTGAGGAAGATGGGCAGGATGCGACCTATGTACATTCTACGTTGCCTCTGTTTCTAGTGGAGCACAAGTTAGCATGATATGGTTTTGACCTACTATCCTGTGCCTGAGGCATTTCACTAAGAGTCAGGAAATCTCGGCTATTTGCTTTGGCTTGAACTCTTTCAAAGGGCTTGGGTCCCACAGTACGAAAAATCTGTTACTTGACTAGTGAAGATCATTATTCCTTTCTTAAATATTTCAACCTATTAGGGAGCTGCCCTTAACTCCCTCTTCTCTCCAGAGCTGATCCCCAACACACTGTTGGAATGGCATCCAGATCCCTTTTGGGAAGAGAGTTGTCTCCCCACAACCTTAGTCAATGGAGGCCACAGGAGGCGGAGCTACCGCGGACTGATATGGAGAAAGAAAGTATTTATGCAGATTCTCCAGAGGTGCACTGCGATCAGTCATGTTTCTTCTCAGCTTAGTTGCCTCTCTAGGATGTGTCCTTGAAATAATGTTTACAAAGACAATTAGCTGACTAGAAGTCACTTCCACACTATTTAGAACATGAACCACTTGTAATTGGATCAGAATATGCTAATCTCCCTCAGGAATCATTTTGCCTAGAGAAGTTAGTTTTGATACTTCATCCTTTGTCCCTCACCTATTAGCAAATAATTGTTTTTACTGAAAGCCCATATGCTATGTTCTGAGGTTTTTGATTTTATAAAATACATAGTATGCTGACATGTTATGTTAGATATGGATTCAAAAGACTGTTCAGTTCTGAAGTTCTGTTTGGAGTTAGCACCATAGGTCTTTACTACCATTAACTAAAATAGTGTAAGTGGAAATAAACCCATTTGTATGGTTTTAAAGGAAATATATACTTATATACAAACTCTTTAAAATGTGGGCATGTAGCATCTATCATATACTCCAAGCCTGTATTTGTTCTCTGTGAATGTCCAGTAGGAGGTGCTTCAAAGCAAGAACTGAGAACCTTGGAATAATTAAATACGGGATAATGCATATCTAACATGTAACTTATTCAATGCTGATAGATATTGGCTTAAGTACATCTTAAATATTTCTTTTAAGTTCTTGGAACTCTCAATATTATTGATTCACCTAAATATTCATTTATCTCTAAAATGACATTAAGTCCTTGGACTCAATACTTTCCAATAGCAGTGATTCCATCTTTGAAATACACATTGTAAAAATAGGAATTCTATTATTGATTCTGAATTTTCCAACTTTTAATTTGAATTTCTGGGAGAACAGAAATTGCCATTCAGTGTCTGAATGTTGGTTGTTTTCTATACTTATGTCACAGCACCTCCAATTTTTTAGGACAAAATATACAGCTGTGTAAATCTACATTAAAACACTTTTAAACCTGACGTTTCATATGGAAACATTTTCCTTTATTTGACGCTTTCTTATTGTCAGATGTTTGTTTGTAAAATTGTCGGGCATGTGTCTGACGACACTATGTCTGTAAGAGGTCACTTCCGTCACTTTGACTGTGATGTAAAGGTCCTGCTTCCTCCAGGGCAAATGGGGATTTCATCCTGCCATTGCATGGCTTGCAGAAAGATTGCATTTGTATGTTTCTCTGGAAATTTATGGGATCATCTAAACTGTGTTGCCATTCAAAGAAGATACAGTCATTCATTAGATTGAATTCTAAGGGTGTGTTTTTTGAGGGTAATATCCCAGTAACTGTCTATAAGCCATTACTTCTTAGGGAATTTGGAAGAAGTTTATGCTAAATGAAAAAAATCTAATATGCTAGGGTAATAAGTTACTAAAAATATATAATAAGATGATGAAGCATTCGCACTGTGTATTCGAAAGAAAAGCTAGACAATATACTCCGCATTTCTTTATTAATGGAGGGAGTACACTGTGCAGGTGTTCATCCCAACGATGCTTGGTGTGATCATGTAAATAAGTTTATTCTGTGCTGCACTCTTTCCTGCTCACTTATTACAGATACTTAGAAACTAGTTTAGTCATGAAGAGTCATGGACTCTCATAAGTGCCTGGGAACCTTTCCCCAATGCATTTCATGTTTCCCAACCTTTATATGTGCTTTTTTTTTTCTTTGTTCAAATAAAAATTCCTTATTTAATGTGATTGTAGCATTTACTTTTCGTGAATGGGTTTTCCACCTATGACAACACTTGACATCTTATTTTCTTTGGATCTCTTTTCTCAGGATTTCATTTTATCTATTCTGTATCTTTCTCACTGTAGATTTGATTCTTTTTGTAAACATTTAGTGCTATAGTTTTAATTCAGCAAGCTACTCAAGGACATAAATAGCTTTAAACATGGATTTAATTCTGACTACTTGTGTGGTCAAAAGCAGACATATTTAATTCAAGTACTGTGGTGAGTCAGTCTCTTAGCTGGTTATATTCTCCATAGATACTTTCCAGGATTCAGAATCAAGTTTAATCTGGGGAGGGTATTAGTTACTTCTTCCCCACAGTGAAACAGAGCCATGAGAATGATTTAATCTGATCTAGGGAAATGATCCTATTCCAGTTAAAACTTTGCAGCTTTTGTGATTTTAAATGTTATTTAAAATAGTGTCTGTATGTTCAAGGCAGAGCAAAATGAATGTTTTCTCTGCTATTACACTTCTGGTTACCAGGTGGCAGCATTGTTATAATAGTAAACTTTTTTTCTAGCATTTTCTACGTTATATTTATTTATTTAGCCACTTTTAATAACAAAACTGCTATGCAAATGAAATATATGATAATGATGGCTACACTGGCCCAAAATAGATGTGTACTGGATTGTGATACTTACTTACCAGTGCACTGTAACACTAGACAATTTTTTAGAAAGTGTGTGAAGATTCATCCTATATTTAAATGAAACTGATGTACAAGTATAGTGAAGCAACGCGCAATACATGTCTCTGGGGCTTTGCTAAAAACGTGAACGAGAGGGGAAAGGGTGTCCTTCCTTGCCAGAGGAATTATCTTGCAAGGCTGAAATTGCTATTCTGTGCCTCAGACAGTGATTTTCATCATGTAGTTCAAAGTCAAGTTCAAAAATGACAGTAATAGGTGGCCTGCAGTGACAGGCCATGTGATGTATCTTCCTGATTTTGGATAGTTGCAGCATGGCTTATGCAGAGAAAGCCAAGGATTTATTATTTATAGACAAAGTTAACAGCACCTCCTTCTAATAAGACTATCTAACTTCCTATTAAAAGGCTATGTTTTTAGATGGTTATGACTTTGCCCAAATGTAGCTATCCAGGTGGAAAATCTATATATTACTCTTCTACTTTGGGCTTTTTTTGCTTTTAGTGTCTGTCATGTCATTTGTTTTCTTGTCTCTGTTTATTTGTCTCTCTGCCTCTTAGTTTTGTTTTGTGAAAATATCACCTCCCCCATGATTCAGCAGTTTCTGAGGACAAGGTAGTATAATTCACTCTTGGTTCCAGGGGCTGCAGATTTACCGGTGTGAACGGTGGGACAGCTGAACTGGCTCAGTGCAGAGCGCAGGTCCAGCAGGAGTCATTCACTGAAGTGCTGCACCCCATGAAACCAGGCAGACTGTTTCCTTTGTGCTTTTGGAACACAGAGCTCCGGGGTGTATGGTGCAAAGGCAATTGGCCTCACTGGGAGAACTTGAGTTTACAAGGGCTTGTGAGATCTGCGTAATGCTGATCCTGCTTATTTGAGCTTCCCTCTGCACAACCATTTTGTATCCCTATGCTTTACACTCCATATTTGAGATCTTTCTGGACATTTGACAGTTAACTTGCTTTCATTTTAGGGATGTACTTTTAACTGGCTGCTTGATAACCAACCGGAGTTGCTCCATATTCTAGACTATAGAAAAAAATGCAGTCTACATATGCTCAGTGAGAACTTTCTAGATTTTATCCTCTGAAGAAGTTTTGACTGTGTCAATTGGGTCCAGTGCGGGGGTCAGCAGAATTTTCTCTGCGTTTGTCTCTGCGTTACTGTGGGGCTTGGGCTGAATTCACATGCTTGAACTAAGAGCAAACAGCATGTATGTCCTGTGCTCCAAATATCAACTCCCTCAGGCACATACAAAATGGAAGGGAGAGCTGGGGG
>JANZLQ010000032.1:21407335-21444754 GCA_026212715.1 Elanus axillaris
GGCGGGGGGGGGCTGTGGGAGTACGGAAACTGCTCCTCTGGGGCTGGAGGGGGACGATGGGAGAGCGCTGTGGGGGACAGAGAGGGAATGGTGTCTCACAAGAAGAGGGAGTTGCAGAGGCCAACCTGGGGAGTTGAGTGAGCTTCCCCCACCCTATCTTCACTTTCCCTATCCGCTGTATTTTTGCTGACACTTACTCTGCACCTGGAACTCAGTGTAGGTCAATACATACAGTGTCACACAGTTATGTTACAGAGAGTCACAGAGGAGCTCCTAGTGTGTCTGAAAGAGCCACGTTACTAATATGGTTCTGGAGAGAGAAAGCTTAAGAAACTGCTAGCTACTTTCCATATTCTGATACTGTCTGAGGATCTGTGGCATCCATTTGTGATCTTCCTCTTTCTAAAGCTCTTCACAGTTTCCCAACTTTTTCTTTCATTCTCCCTTCAGAATGACTATTCTTTTCTTAATTTATTATTTGTGAGACCACCTGTTGGCAGGCTAACAAAACTTATAAAGAAATCTTGTCCAAGAACAACTTGAGCCTCAAATTTGATTTCACAAAATAATTTGTTATCAACAGAAAATTAGAGAAATATCTTTGCATGTTCTTCCTTTATTTGCAAACTGCAAATCTGGTATGGCAGACAAGCATGGGTGCAGTTAGTAACTGGCAAATTCAGCAGAGGATTAAAGCTTGCTTCCTGCTTCTGTTTCTTTGAAAATACCTTGAATAATAGTATGTGCTGCCTGTGACTGCGGCTGAGACACGCCAGAGTCTCAACCTCAGAGCATGCCAAGTACCCCTTGCATGCGCTACTGTAGGTTAAAGTAAAAAGCCAAAGATCCCCAGCTGTTAAGGAAGAGAAGGGTAGTGGCTAATTCTACCTACTCATATCTTCTGCAGCTTGGGGTGGGGCAGAGAGAGCAAAGTGCTCTATCAAAAGTTGCAACAAAATTAATTCTCTGCCTTTTGTCCTGAAGTGAAAGGTAATAACTGAGTAGAATGAAGTGGCATAAGCAGAAGCACCTTCTCTTGTTTTTTGGTGGTGCTTCCAAAGACATCCATAAAGGGGCTATTTTTTTTTCTTTGCCTTTGGTTGGAGGTAACAGTTGGTTATTATGTATTAGCAGTTGCAGTGAGCAACTGAAACAACTTGAAGCTTCCCACAGACTGCTGTTCCATCAAGTATTTTTTATATTTGTAACTTTCTGTTCCTAATTCTTTGTTTGTATCTACATCTTATATTCTATTCCTGGTTTTTTTCTTTTTCTGAGTAGTAGGTGAGAATTTTGATGGCTTGCAGTCAGTTTCCTGTTGACATTGTTAACTTATTCACTCCATTTTTTTCCTTCTTTGTTTTTGATTAATACAGTATTTGTATACAATTTCATTTTGCTTTGAATAAAGAAGCCCCAAATGACAATGCCATGCGTGCAGTTTCTCCCAGAGAAATTTTCTTGTACAGGCTATGTAAAATTGTTAGGGTTGCATGGAAATATTTAAAACTTTCCTACTACTTTGAGGCTCAGAATACTTCCCAGTAATCAGGGATACCCTTGCTATGACAATGCATACCTTCTCAGGACAAGCTCCTCTGCAGAATTTCAAAACGGTTGATTTTCATTCCAAATGAAAAAAAATTTTGAAATTTTGAAAACCTCCATAAAATCCAATTATCTTTTTAGGTGCGGTTTGAAGAACATGACTCCTCGTTATCCAGATAAAAAGAATGCTTAAAACCACACTTGTCCCAAGAATGAAGAGTTTTGTATCAAGTGCTTGTGCAGTAAGAACTTGTGTAATTAATTTCAGCAATCTCTTTCATATATGAGTATGCATTCCCTGGTGCATTATTTTCCTTACCCTTGACTGTCATCCTGAATTCTGAGTAAGCTTTGCTAACCATACCTGATGGTTCAGTCCGATGTGTGTGGTTGGGATTGCAGAATCCAAGACATGCATTTGTTCAATCTCCATGTGCCTGTACAGCTGCTGCAGCTGGGGAGGCTGTACACTCTGCAGTTCTGTGAAGTGATTGTCTCCAAAGGTCTCAAACTCACTGTGCATGTGGTGTGGATGATATTCCCAATAATGATCTAAAGAAAATAAAAATAGATTGTCTGTCATTAGAAGATTAAGAAACATGGCATTTACCTGGCTTTCATTGGTTCCTACTTCTGTCACTGTCCTTTCTGACCTCTCCACACCATTCCTGTTGACCTGTCTCTGGTGACAATCTATATAGATCCCTGTAAAGTTTCTTTTCCTAATCTCATAAATGCCTGTGGCTGGAAAGTAATATTTAGGCTACTTTAATTAGGAGAATACTCTTAGATGGAGAGATAGATTTCAATGATAATTTAGTACAAGATCCAAGAGACATTAATGCTGGCACCTTTCCCAAGAAGAGACCATAACAATCTTACATTTTCATTATTGAGGCAACAAATTCTACTGATTTACACGTTGTCATATTCTCATTAGACTCTTCCTCATGGCATGGAAATGAGGAGATGGAGAAAATGTACAGATTACATCTTCAGTCTTTATTTTACTTTCCTAGCAAAATTTCAGGAATGCTGCAGAAAAAGCACGGCATTTTGCTAGATATTTCCTGTAATCATGTGTTGGTATGTCGCACATTTTTCAGTACCAATACTAGAGAATAAAAGGATAAACTGTTGCAGCAGTCTGGTGTACACTGTTTACAGTGAGGCTAAATTCGATGCAGACTCTTTCTCTACCTTTTTATCTCTTTAGTATGTTTACAATTTCTGTGATAGTTTAGATTTTTTTCAAAAACATAAAAAAGTGCTCGGATAACGACTCTCCTGTTTCCCGACTTACTTACTTTTGAAATTAATTTCCGTATCATTCTCAGTTTTAGATTTCTGGGTTTTTACTTCAATATAATCCTCCAACATTTTTAGAATTTTATATTTGCTGCTCAAAATTTAAAGTATGCTAGAGGAAATGTGAAGCATTGCAAAGTCCATTTCTCTCTTACATACAGCAGCTGCATGCCTAATTATGCATATATTTGTGTGCACTCTGTTTTTTAAAATCAAATTCAACAACATGCCCTCTGCTCTGACTGAGCCAGGAACTAATCTTCCATAGTTTAACTTTTCATGCATCATTTTATGCATGCTCAAAATTTCTTTTTGACATTCAGTGTAACAGTTTTAATTTATATCTTACCATCCTGAGTTTTCTTTCCTTGTATTATTATAAATCATTTCTGTCCTACCCCTCATGTGTTTTCAGGTTGCTGTCAGGTACCCTTACAATCTACTCCTTATTATCACTTAACCCAGCTGCATGTATTTAGCTCTCAGTCCTTCAATATAAATCAGTGTATTCACCCCTCTAATCATACTTGTGCACTTCTCCAAGCTTCCTCCCAGCTGTTGACATCCTTCTGATAATGCGATGGACAGAACTGAACATGTTGTTCCAAGTGTAGTTGTACTGAATTTATAGAGGAGCAATTGTCGTCTTTTGCAATATGATGTTACTATGTATGACATTACCTGGATACTAATGTGCTGTGAATATTTTTTCTTAAATACCAGTTTCATTCTTTCTCTCAGCTTCTATCTCCTCGTCCTTCCCCACTTATGTTTCAAACAATTAGGCCTAATCTCATTGAGGATTTGAAATCTGGGATAGTGACCTTGAATATGGCTTCCTTTACAGGGAACTCAGCGGTATGTTTATACCAAACATAGCTGTACCTGAGAAGTTGTAAGCTCTTTTAGCTGCCTTGATGGCTCAGGCCAGTAGAAATTTATTTGGAGGCTCTATCAGACCATTTGCCACAGCAGTGCTCACTTTTTTGCCCTTGCTGCTTTTCTGATTCATGGATATACCATGTCACTGCATGTGAAAGGAGCGGAAAGGTGCTTATAAAAGCACCAGGGAGCTGCTGCAATACTCTGTAATTTCTTTGCTTTGTTGTATAGGGTTTTCTCTGGGCTGCGTATGGATTTTATAGCCCAAAGTTATAATTACAATGCATACTAGTACTTCATGTTGTAGTGCTAGAGAACAATTTTGTTTTCTCTGGTAAAAAAGTGGGGGTTATGGGTGCAAAGCACCCAGGTACTTTTACATTCACATCTGCTCCAACCCAGGAGATGGCAGAGTGAATGGGAGTCTGAATCCACAGGTCATCTATGGCTGCGTCCTGGTAGGTGGCTTTGCGCACTTTCAATCTGAAACATTTTTGTTTAGTTGGAAGACTGAGCCACACTAACTCAGGCTTTTTCTGGGTTAAATTACTGCAGATTTCTCTAAGTAGAGCCAACCATTGAGGCCCCATATACCATGGGCAGCCCTGTATAATAAATTGTTGAGAATACATTGCTGCAGTTATCTATATACTCTTTTTCCTTAGAATGATCTGGCTCTGCTCCTTGTGCAGAAAGTCCTCTGTCAGATGGCAATTTATATTCTCAAAGGTTCCTTGTCTTTGATAATCTGCTACAGCAAATGAGATCAATGCATAATTGTGACGATGACAAAGCCCAGGCAAAAGTCTCTGAGGCTGTCAATGGCAGGTCTTCAGCTGTGGAATGTCTTAGTAGTAGTAACTATGGTGGTCAAGGGAGAACACAGTATATTTCCAACATGCATAGCCATGAGTATTTGTGTGTGGTCTCAGTGGTCTGCTGTTGATACTTCTTAAATATTTTTTTATCAACAGTCAGGTTTTATACTTCAAGA
The DNA here is from genome assembly GCA_026212715.1 of Elanus axillaris. Taxonomy (NCBI): domain Eukaryota; kingdom Metazoa; phylum Chordata; class Aves; order Accipitriformes; family Accipitridae; genus Elanus; species Elanus axillaris. The sequence goes on from JANZLQ010000032.1 coordinate 21,412,068, forward strand.
TATGTCCTAGTTTTTTGGAGCCTATGACAACGTTCCTGTTGCTTCCAGAACTGTTCTTTTAAACTCTTTCTTGGCAAAATAAATTAACCTATGGAACACTATTTATGCATATTCGTGTTAATCACTATGTAATATTTAGCCTAGTCTTTACTGAATTCCTTTTTTAAGGAATTAGGTGCTGCTGTAAAAATACTGGAATAGAGTAGTACTAATAGCACAGCATTTAGGGACTTACAGTGACCACATAATACTAATACATTACAAAATAAATCTATGTCAGAAATTATCAACACAAACTTATGTCCAAATATTCAAGTTGTGGTGGAAGGCAAAGTCCATATTTCTTTCTAAATTATCTCTAATTTGACAGTGATGCTTAGGAAAAACAATATTGGTGTAGTTACATTAAAAGAGAAATTCCAAATTCTGTCTCCACAAGTCCCTCTGCAGTTAACCACCCTGGCTAAGTATATTGCATTTGAAAATATAAAAAAAATCTAAATATCTGTGTCTGCAGTTATTAGGGTTATCAGCAGCTATTGACTTCTGTGTTCTTTGTTAGTATTATGTCACCAACACATAGCAATTCTGTTGTTTTCTCAGAACGTAAAGGTGGAAGGAAGAAAAAAGAAAGGGGAGAAAAATTCTAGAAATGGAAAGTGTCTGATCTTTGGGTAAAGGAAAATGTCATTAAAAGCCAAGCTATAGCTACACAATGGAGTCATTATGAGAAATTTCATGTGAAGTGAAAGAGGATGTGAAAAAAAATCTCTCTTATAGAGACATGGAGATCATGTTTGTTTTGGTCTTGTATGTAGTGAAAGGTTAGAGGAAGGACAGGCATGAATCCTGAACTCCCTCCCATGACAGAGAGGATGTTAGCCTGTTGGAAAGAAATAGCAGACCTAAAGGCATTGTGTTAATATTCATCATGGAGGTAGATTCTCACTCTACAAGTGAGAAAACATAACTGAACTTCCTCAGTCATCTTTTGACCAATGTAAATTGCTTTGCTCCTGTTTTAATAGGTCAATAATGTTAGAACTAGCAGTTAGAATATGGAAGAGGCTTAAGGAAGATGTTTATTATAAAGTGGAGTAATAGGCTAAATCTGCATCATGGAGTGCAAAACCATGCAGAAACTCATGAGCCAGCTCTTGAGCTGGAAATGTGACAACTCTGTCAGCACAGCACCCTGCCTGGTCCAAGGAGGTGACTGTGTTGACATGGCTGCACTTGTGAGGTCTGAGCCAGTGTCTCTGAGTGGTTCTGCTCTGCGCTGTAAAGATTCTCCAACTAATCTTGAACTAGGAGAGGGTTTCATACACAGTGCCACATTGCACAGCTTAGATGTTCCCACTGTGTTTCACTCATCTGAAAAAACAAGCCAAGAAAAAACCCACAGAGGAAATGAGAAAAATATTGAAGGACACTGGAAAATGAATGTCTTGATGCCCTACAGAATTGCTCTCTGTTGAGTGAAATGCTCTGCTCCTAGGCAGTGCAGCAGTCTTATCTGTATCACCAGTAGGATCTCATTAGCTCTCACTTTACAAACTTCATGATTTTAATAATGCCAAATGTTTGCAAATCTATGAGTCAGACCCCAGAAAATCATGAAATGGCTTTGAAGCGAGGGGGGGGGTGGGGTGGGTCATGAAGTTTGGAGTTCTATTTTCCATATAGCGTTTAAGACTAAGGGTCACATGTTTGGACTTTCCTCCAATTCTATGTGGGGTAAAGTCCTAACAAAATCAAAGATGACATTTTAAAATGATCACGTTACTTCAGGAGGTGGGATGAAAATAAAATCCCAAATCACGAGATCTAGTAAGTTCCATGAGGCTAGCAACAAAGTGAACGAGGGTCAGCATTCAGCTTCACACAAAAAGTGATTTTTACTAAACCAATAATGTTTAGTAATAACTTAGAGACAAAGCTGCTGTGGAATTTTGTAATTACTAAGATTGCACTAGTGTTACAAAATATGCTGTATTACATTTACAGACTTACTAGCATACAAGGTCAGGGTAGGGAGATGGACTAATACATTATCACTTGAAGTAGCTTCTGTCCTTCATGACTGTGTCTGTGTTTATTACATTATTTACAAAACAGTTAAACTACAATATACAAAATAAACGCAAACAATGCATGTTGTGATGAACATATGGATATTTTTATGGTGTGCTTTTGCTTGTTAAATTTAGTGTTCACTTACTGGCAGTGATCTCTTATATATTAAATTAGTGACACACTATTGTGTGTACTTTACTGCCTACTCATGTAAGCATGGACTAAGGGTTGCCTTTAGCATTGTGATCTAGAAAAGTGACAGTAATGCATGTAGCACAGATCTACAGATTAAGATATTGCTATCTCTCACAAACTTAATTTGCTAGCAGTGAGATAGAGCTAGTCTGACACCTGAGCAAGTCCTTCTATTTCTTTAGCAGTCCTTTGTCAGCAAAGTCAGACGTATTATTTTGTTGTGTAGTATCTGTTTACTTTATCTAGTAGCTTTTCTTTGAGTTCCATAGTAGTATTGAATAGACCTGCAAAATAATTTTTATGTATTGCCAGTGATCTCACTGTACCCTAGACTGAACTCCTCTCTCACAATTGTTCTACTTATTTCTTCTTTTTTCCTATCTAATCATGTTCTCAGCTCTTTCATTTCACTGCTGTCACTGCAGCACCTTATTTATTCTTTTGGCCCACCTTTTCAATCATTGTGCTTTTATCTACATTGTTCTGAACATTTAGTACATATTTCTAAAAGCAGTTTGTGATATCCCTTTCCTGCTCTTCTGCACAGCTCTTCTCAAGACCCACTACTTCTGTCATGTTAACAACGTGAAAGCCAAAGTTGGGTTTGTCAATGTTTATAGGAAAGAAGCAAAATGTGTTAATTTGTGTTTTTCACTCCCCTTTGTATTCTTTGGTTGTTCATTGCTCTTTTGGACTGTGAGCAATTCAGCAAAGTGTAGGGAATATTAGATATTTAGGTACAACCAACTACATTACAGGTGCTTTCATAAATAAAAATTTGATTGAAACATGCAGGCTGGGATTAAGTTTCCTCTTCCATAACCACTTGCTGTAGGAGTTAAAACATTTAACAATGGGGGCTTTGGTCTTTAGGACAAGTGCAACACAAGTTTTGGAATAGAGAAATTTCTGTCCAAAGTGGGTGTTCAGGTATTACTTAGGCGATAACCCACATAGGTGACTTCTGAGTTTTTGTTGTGTTCGTTATGGTGAGTAAAACCACGTGAATGATCTGAGCAGTGTAGCTTAGGAACAGCCTGCCACCAGGAAAATGGGCAGTAAACCAGGTGAGATGATAAGATTATGAAAGAGAAAGGGATGTTGTTGCTTGAGGTAGCCTAGATTTAATGACAGAAAAGTTATTTCCCAGTGCTTTTTCCTACATAGCATCTTTTATATTTATTGTTTAATTGTCACAATTGCCTTTTGAGATAATAAATGTTATCCTCATTTTATGGGTGTGTAAACAGGTACAGGTTATAATGTAAAAACCCTGAATTTCCATGTGGAATTTGCTGCATTTAATTAATGTGACTTGACAGATGCCGTGAGATAACTTATAAAACCTGAATTAATTCTTTGTCTCCAGGCATTAAGAATATTATAGGTGTTTTCTGAATGCAATGTAGAGAACAAATTTAGGTAGCAATCTTTTCCAGTTAAATGCTCAGAACAATCCTACTCTGTAACTTGCTGTCCCTTTAAAGGTAGCTTCTGTTGTCACAGATAAAACAGTGCCATGTTGTGAGGTTGTTAGATGTCTTAAATTAAGCAGTGATGGGTCTAGTTGCTATATCAGCGGGATTCTTTTAGGGAAACTCCAGGATCTGAAGGGACTGCCACGAGCGATACAGTAGAACGGTGCTTTTCCTTCCTGAGTCAATATTGACTCTGATATTTCCAGGGTGGTGTTGCTGGACCCTTGCATTGTACAGGAGACAAAATTCACAAAGCAAGACTCTCCCCTCTGCAGTGATTTAGAGTCCAGCACCCAGACAACATGAAAATAAAGACACCAAAGCTTTGAAATCACATACATAAATTGAAGCAATAAATAATCATACAGTATTTTTATGTTGAGCTAGGAAGCTGTAGCTAGCTACAGCTACAAGGAAGTTTTACATAGATTTAGAGAGAGGAAGTACTTGGGTATACTGGAGAAAGAGTGAAAGTTAAAGCTCGGTGTGGCAGCATGCAAAAGAGATCAAAAGAAAGAGAGAAATATATGGAGTTGGAAAAGGCTAAATACCACAGAAACACAATTAAACTGAAGGCACAAATAGAGTATCTAGGACCTAAATCAAACAGGAATTGGAGATGGGAACACAAGAAGAAAAATACAATATTGCAAATCCATGTCCTCAAAGAGTTCTGAACAAGCAGAGTGCTTTTGGTCTGTAGAGGAAAGTAAAAACACAGTGAAGATAGTGAAGGATAGAGATCATAAAATCCCACCTTCCTGGCAATACACTGAATGTCCTGGAAGCTCCTTGTATCATTCAGTGCTTTCTAAAAGTCTTTTTCAGAGAAACTGCATTGCAGTTGCTGGGTTGGAACAGTGCCATTAAGGAGAATAAAATATTGTTGGTGATAATAATTGATTATTGATTGAATAAAAAATTTATTTCAAAGTATGTGCCTATACATCATAGATCACAGCAATATGTTTGCTGTTTTCCTGAATGTCCTAAATCTCTTTCCTGTGGTATCCCATGAGACTTTATGCTCCAGGAAGATATTTTTTAACTTACCACCATGACTCTCTCCATCACTGTTGAGATATTGGTAATAGTCATGAGGCTGTCGGTAGAGGTCTGACTCATAGGGTACCATATCTTCAGAGGGCTGTAAAGAGAAGAGGGATTTTTAGAACTGTAAGCTTACACAAATCCCTTCAAAATTATTCATATAGTTAGTGAAGGGGAGATGCCAACACATATTACATTGCCTAGGGAAAGAAGGTGGAGGCTTCAAGTTCTTACTGAATCAGCAAGAATAAACAATGCTTGACACCAAACACTGGTTTGCAAAAAAAAAAAAAAAGTAATCAATGTCCTTAGGCCCAGTCTGTGTAGCAGAATTTGTCCTGTGGTATTACACAAGTTCTTGACATCCCACCCTCCAACCTCCTGTGGATACTACTTAGAGCACCTGTCTTGGACATCAGGCCCAAGGCAAGATTCCATCACACCAGCACGGCAGGGAAACCTTTTCCTTAGTAGTGACAGACATTTATTATTATTATTCCTCTTGTACACAAAAGAGAAAGCAGAAACTTGTCTTGCCTAACCATGTTATTCTGAGTATTTCTAGGAGGACTTGCTAAATGGTGGCAGTTTGTAGGAGGGTAATGACATTGACAGAGGGCATGAAAACATTTTCTTTCTCAGTTTTTGTCCAAGATGAACAGTAAGTGTTTGCTGGTTCAAATCAGCTGCACAGGGCTGTTAGGTATGCACAGAGAAGACTTAGAAAGTCCAAATGTGGGGCAGGTATTGAGTTGTGACCTATTGGATGCTTAGCTGTAGAACTAAAGTCCCTTCTGTCTTCTTAAAACAGGTGACATAGGGTAACTTTCCCACTTGTCTTCCTCCCCATGCCTAGTACTCCAGTGTTAATACTGTTTAATGTCTTATGTTTTTTCAGTAAAGGTAGTCTGTTTATTATTAGTTGTGCACAATTCTGTTGCTTCATTTAATGTTTGGTTTTGTCTTTTTCCAGAATGAAGAGTTAGAGCAGGGCTTTGATAAACCTTTGTCCAATTAAGTTCGTTACAATATTTTCTTCCAATCTGAACAAATTCTTACATTGTCAACAGCAATGTAGAACTCAAACACCTTCTTGCTTTTTTTTCTGAAAGGAAGTTATTTCTAGTAGGTACTAATAGAAACATTTTTCTTCTGCTAATGATTTCAGCATAACTAACTTTAAAGGACAAATATTTAAAACAACACGATAACTTACATGATGGACATTTTTAATGTTTATATGTTCATATGTCCATCTGCGTGTCCCAAATCCTTATCTCCCTCCATAACTCTGTCTCATTTTTGTAACACCAGCATTTTGTAAGTTTAGAGTATGGTGACAGCATGCCAGAAATGCAGGCGAGCTTCTCTTTTTCTTTCTCCTCTAGACTACTCAAGAACATGAAACCTAAAGCGGTAGCTGCCATTAAAATCCAGATGGAGATGGTAGATAAGCAGCTGGCAAAAGGAAATTATTTTTTTTCTGGTGAAAACTACATCAGAGTTACCATTGCTCATTATTAACTCCTTCAGTTCATTCTGTTGGAATTTGAGGATTTAAAGATTGTCCTTTTCCAGGGATGTGATTTCTGTGATGACATTGAAGAAATTAGATGAAGAAAAAGAGAGACTTATTCCCAGAGGATTAAGATGGTAGAACACATACAAAAAAAGAAATTACTTTTAGAAATTACTTTGGACCTTGGTGGAACCTTAGTAGCAGCGGCATACTGTATTAGTGTATCATATTAAAATGCACTGCTATGATTGCCTAAAATATCATGACTTCCAGAATACACACTAACTGGGCATCAGATCCATGGAATATTCAAAGCCTCAGGAGCAAATCCATTGCCTGGCTGTCAGCTCCCAATACAATCTGTAGCGGTGGATAATTGTTTGGGGGAGATCTTGAGAAGATGATAACCCAAAATAAAGACAATCTAAGGGAAAGACTAAGTAAAAGGAGCAAATCATCTTTCAATTGTATCCACAGTCAGGATACCAGTGGAAGGGACTCCTCTTATTTCTGGTCTCCTGAGGACATAGGTGCAGTCTCCCTTTCCATAACAATATGATTCCAATAGAATTGCCCTACATCTACACAGCAATTTAATGGGAAGTATATCCTATTTTCCAGATTTCAGAGGGGTGGTCAAAGGAGACAGTACAGCATGGATTGTCTCTGATGCGTCTGGTTTTCCTCTACATATTTTCTTTGTGTTCTCTCTCACCATGACTGTTTATATGCATTCACTCACCCCTATTCCTTAGACCTGTGGTGTACTCTGATCTCTGATAAGACAAAGTAATGAGACTGTGTTTTGCTTTCTTCAGAATAAAGTTCTGAACAGAATTTCTACTTTTCATTATCTTTGCAAATTAATTCACACCACACCCCCATTTCCTTTCCCTAAATATATGCTCCCTGTTAAATCATGTCAGCCTGAAGAATGTATGAAGGTTTTGCCTTCATATTCAGAATTGTTAATTTTTCATAACTCAAAGGAAAGCATTCATATTCTGTGAAAGGAGAGACCTCAACATCCAAATGGAAAATGTGTATCATACTAGTTGGGAAGAGTGGAGGTTAAAAAACCTCATATAAATGTATGTAGATGAAAGAAAAATCTTTATTTCCTTTCAACTAAAATACCAGAAACTGACTGAAGTTATACAAATTTTCTGTATCTAAATGCATCAGTCTGTAGCTCTGATAAATATTTAGCCAAAAATAAACAAATCTCCAAAGAAGTAAGTGCCCTGTCAATTTAGTCTTAATTTGCTATATATAAAATTTCCACTGCTACAACAAAAGCTCTATCACTCCTATTTTTACAGAGGTATAGCTTGGCAGGAAGGTTGAGCATCAGTACAAAAGTAGATAAACAAGACATATTTTAGGCATGGGAAAGGATGTTTGACTTTTCCTAGTTGTGGTCTTCCTTTGTTGTCTCTCCTTCCCTAAGATTTTCCTAACTCCTCCATTTCAGTCCAATATACTGTAACAGGCAATAGTGTCTCACAGTCCAGGAGCTGAGAATGAAGTATTTCTACCATTCAAAAGCTAGTTTTACAAGTTCAGATGTGTATTCAATGACCAGAGCTAAAGGAAGGTATGTTAAATAGACTCTTAAAAAAGTTATTCCCTTAATATTTACAGATCTGGCTGACTGCAGAGTGAGTTGCAGATACTCAATATCTAAAAACCAGTCTGCTTAAATAGATCGTTGGGTTTTTACATACTCTGTTTTGAAAGTTTGGGACTTAAAATCTCTTTATTATGAATTGTGGGAATTTTCTTCCTTGAATTTGTTTTCTGCTCAGTGATCCATTTGATCAAATATGTATGTGTATACCCTTGTTAACGCATGCAACCTGGACCAATCTATCCCCACAAAGGACTTGAATTGGCACTACTTTCCGTCTTGGTGTCTATCTTCAAGGGTACAGTAACTATTATGGGAAGATGTATATTAAATATTTAAAAGTTTATGTATCATAAACTTAATCAGATGGTGATCAAAGGAGACAGTGCAGCATGGATTCTTTCTGATTATCGTATGGAAAGGTGGGATATTTTCCTCGATTCGTTAGAGAAACTATTTCCAAGAACCTGTTTTTAATCTCTGTGTTGTTTTTTTTTAAGTTTTATTAACAGATTTTCTCTAGTTAAGAGAGAAGAGGTTTCACCATGTGCTGATGTTGCCTCTTATACCAGTCTTTACCCACTTGCCCCACCCTTCTCTGGAACCTCCCCACCCACACACCTATTTCATCGTCTTGCTTACTAATAGCACTTCCATGACACTGAGCTGTTTTGTTTTGTCTAACAAAAAGCAAAGATTGGGTTATGTTACAGTTTAATATTTAACTGATGTCAATGGCCATTTGTTCTATCAATTGTTTTCATGTAAAAGAGTGACAGAAAGCTTTGTTTGCAACTCATAGCTGTGGTCTGAAGTTGGTATCTCCTTTCCTACATGCCATGAGGTGCAGTACACTATCTAAAACCATATTCCAACCTCAAGCAAGAGGTCAACAAACAATACTTTATCTGTCACAGACTTTGATAAATGGAGAGTTGCCTCCATCATCCTTCTTTGCCCTGAAAACCAAGGGAAAAGCCACAGAACTACTTTGAGAAAGCTTGGTTGGCACTCATTAAGAGATATACAGAGGACTCAACTGAATAGCAATCTGAAAATTCTTGTTAGTCACTAAGACTTTGTCACATGATTCCAAGTGATTGTAAATTCACTAAATGCTGATCTTTTTTTGTTATCCCGGCATAACTATTCACTGGCATGTGATTCAGAAATATTCCACAAAATTTCCAATGATGTGTTGCTGAGACAAGTTTTAAGGCCAAGATTAACCATATTTCCTTGGGAAAAAATTACAGTATAACTATTTTAGAAAAGATGAGTAAAAATATTAGTGTGATCACTGATTGGGCCAGCCTCACTGGACCATGCTGGCAACACAGTTATGTGAGACAAAGCGCTTCTGTGGGACATTTTCGCTCTCATACAAATATACTTCCAAAGCTATTTTTTCTACAGGTGGCTACTTAGGGATTCACATATAACTGGAGTCCTCTTTAGGCAAAGGTATTTGACTTGATAATTTTTCGCCCCGTAGCACAACTGGATTTCATCACGCACTGAAAGACATGGGCCCAGTTTAAAGAACTTTTCCATACAAAATTCCTAATCTTCAGAGAAAGATGCAGTACTCCTAAACTATTTGAGCAGCATTTTCCAAATGAAGGGTAAGAGTTTCCTAGCATAGTTAGGAGGAAGGCAGTTACTGACCCACCCTCAACTGAAAGGGGAGGGGCAGAGGAGGGAAGTATTGCTTCACAGAAACCCCTGTCTAGAAACAGGCTTTTGTCTCCCCTCTGAAAAAGTCCCAGGAGGCACAGACGTTTACAGCCATGCCGTGCGGGGCTCTAACTGGCAGTGCTCAAAGTGCACTTAAAACAAGGTTGAAAGTATAAACCACAAAATTATTAATTTTTGGACATTTTAATCACAAAAATAAAAACCAAATTGCTCTGGCAAGTGCTCCTGTACAACGTAATTGTATTTTCACTGCCTGATGTACCATTCACCTGAACAGAGTTCAGCCAGAATGTTAACTGCAACACAGATTAGAATATGGGCCAGACTGTGTTATTTTCACGCCATTTATTCAGTGTATGCACTGGAATTCCATACTGAAAAAAAAGAGTCCAGAATACTTGGCCATAAGTGAATGAGCTGACAGAAAATTAACAATTGTATCTTTTTCTTAAATGGAGATGCTGGTTTCTGGGGTAGTTCAGGACAAAGTTTGAGTTTCTTTTTAATTTTTTTTTAAGCCCAATACGTAACGTATTGAGAAATCTCTGGGTACTTTTTTCGTTTTCTCAGTTTCTTTTCAGATTTCGATCCTGATGCATTTAAAGTAGATCCACTGGGCAACATAGTGTATTTAAGAAAAAGAAAAGGAAAAAAGTTTTTTCAGGTCTTCTCACCCTTTGGGTAGATAGGGGATTTCAGGGACGCTGATGACGAACTGCTACAATAAAGGGTCTCCCATAAAGAAGACATATTTTTTCAGTCAACATGGACACCAAACATGAAAGGAATTCAAAGAGCCATCTTTCTGGGTCGAAGATAAGGAAATATGTATTTATCCTTCGTGACATGGGACAAGACAAAAAGAAAACTTGATACAAGTTTTGTTAAAAGGACTCTTGGATCTGCATTGTCTCTTTCTGTCTTCTGAACACATATAGCAATTATTGTAAGTCATCTACCCCATAAAAAGCCAAGTAAAACACCTTATCTGACGTCTCTTCAGCTTCTACAAACCTAATAAAATCTAGTTAGGGCCTTTTTTATGCATACTGCTTAGAGATTTCCCATTAAGGTTTGTTTCTGAACAACAGGTTAGTGGCATTATGTTTTTCATAAATAATAATTTCCGAACTCACCATACAATAAATTACAGCACTGTAACATTGCCCCAGAGTTAAAGAAAGGATAGAAAGAGTCTCATAAGCATACAGAAAAAATTGTATCTTAGAGAAAACATTGAAAGACCCCATTAAGGCTATGTTTTTTTCCCCTCATTCACCAATTGTTTTTCACAGCAAGTGAATTCAAGAGAATTCAGTTCAAGAGAAGCTGAAGTTAGAAAATAAAATGCCATAATTGCAAAGAGCAGAGTCCTAAAATCTGCAATACGTAAAATTGGCATTAGCAACTCTTCTCTCACAGATCTGTACATAGTTAAACACATAAACTATGTCAGAGACTCCAGATTATTAAGAATTACAACTTGGAAGAAAGACTCAGCCTTATATTACAAAGCTGGCGCTGAAGAAAAAAATTTACTGACTTGTATACATACTGTACAAAAATATCATACATTTAATCTGTGAAAACAAATGGAGATCAAAATCAGATACAAGTTTAGGGAGGAAATGTTAATTTCCCATTCATTTCAAGGTTGTCATTAGCTTTATATATTGACCTAAGCCTAACTTCCTGCCATTACAAATACAGACCAAAACAGAGATACTCTCTAATAATAAAACCTTTTGCTACTGAGCCCAATGATCCACATTAGGAATAAACCCCATATACTCACAGGGGGAATGAGGGGAAATCCTTCCATTTTGCAAGCTTGCAACATTCAGCCAACTTCTGAGTGAATTTTTCTTAATTCAGTTTTCAAACATCCATAATAACTGAATTAAAAAAATCACGTTAAAAAAAAAAAAAAAGAAAGAAATAAAGAAAAACAAAAAAAAAAGAAAAAAAGGAAAAAAACAAGAAAAAAGTGAGATCCTTGGACTCCGTGAAGTCCCTTTGCTGTGATGGATCTCAGGACAGGAGAAGGACCCTAACAAGTTTTCATAGTTTGCCCTAATAGGTTCTGAGGTGAACTTCTTCCCGAGTTGTATGTGAAGTTCCTGATTTTATCAAATGTCTGTAGAAGGGAGATAGCCCTTGGGTCTATCAGTGCACTGTGATGTCACAGCTTTTAGCCAGTTTGCATAAATCTCATTTCAAGGAGCTGCGGCGCTGTAGCAGGAAGTCTGCTGTGAGCCAGATCTGCCATGGGCAGGTGCTTACTGTATAATCAGCAACCCAGAGCTTGGGCCTGCTACCAATAAACAAGCATACGGGTGCAGTGCTTTGTGGAAGACTATGTGCTTCCCACTGCAGATGAACCATCACGATGGTGTTGCTTTCTGGTTTAATGATGTAGCATAGAGACATAGTCCTGACAACTTCTGTGAGGACAGTGCAGTGACATAGACTTGCTTTCATAGTAGTCCTCTGTTGGAATTAGGTGGCAATACTTAGTAAAAAGGGGGAAAAAAGTATGCAGTTTCAAATATACAGTCTTAGGTTTCTGCAAAACACTGAAGTTAAGCGCATGAGACTTTCTTCATCAACTTTGCAGTAAAGCAAACTGATTCAGTGAAAGACACTTAGTCCTCTTATTTGTTTCTTGTGATGTCTTTTCTTTTCTAGCTCCTGCAAGGAGAAAGTGAGTGGGGGAAAGGAGAAAGTATTACATGTCCCATGCAAAGGTTTGACTTCTCTCAGATCCTCAGTGCCTTTAACAGTGAGGAGCGAACAAGATTTGCAGAGTTGTATCTAACGGTCAGGTAATTTTTTGCAGAGGTTTTGCTTTAGCTCTTCTCACATAGTGTTCTCCCCTCTATCCCGCTGTTTTACTTGCATTTGGCTGCACTGCACAAAAGCCCTTTGTACTACGGTTCTGGCAGGGCAGGGGTGAGTGGGCCATGGGGCAGGATGTGGAGGGTGGGGCCTTGCTACAAGAGGAGAACGCTCTCATTCTGCAAAATGCCTTCTTGCTTGCAATTAGTTACTAATGTCTTGGAAAAGTGAAGTCTCTTTGTCTGGGTTGTTCCCCTTCAATCTATGCCCATGTGCCACAGGTTCTGCTTTTGAAAGTAGCCTGTTCACCACTCACCTGGGTCTATGTGTGAGGGGGAATTTCAGCCACTACAGACTTCCTCCCTCATACACTGGTAAAACCAGAGGCCACTCACAAGTTCCTCTCATTCCCCACCCTAAGGAACTCAACCAGCAAACCATATTAGCAATGGGATAAGATCGAGAACATGATGGGAGATTAACTCTTGAAACCCCAAACTGAATTTCACCAGCATCAGTTAATACATAAGCACTTCATTCTTATTTTATTAGTACCATGAAATCTTGACTTTAACCTAGAAATAAGCAAGCTGCTAAACAGTCCACTTGTGTCTCTGAGATGGTTCTCAAGTCTCCCCTTGGATACCAGCCTGGAAGTGATCAGAACAACTGGGGGGAAAAGGAGAGAAGCAAAGCACAGCCCTAATGACAAAATTCAGTGCAAACAGAGGAGAAGGGAGTGAACAATAGCATGCACAAATCTTTAAGTGGGTAATTGGATAATAGGTGATAAAAGTAATTGTGGAAAATGTGTGTCTATTAAAAAGGCTATTCAGAACAAAGAAGATATGCTATCTGATTCATCATAAACTAAAAGATAGCTTAAGCAGCTATGGGAAGGTTTAAAATTGTAGTGTTTTACACAGAGAGGCTTCTGTTAAAGTGGAATGCAACTATATTTCATATGCTGGAGGATATTTCTGTGCTGTGTCTTAGCATAGGAAATTACCTAATAAGGATAGATACTTTGCACCAGCCTTACTGCACTCAGGGAATGCTAGATTGCCAACATTATCAACCGTGTTTCACATATGAGTAACCATAAGCACACCAAGGTTATCAATATAAAAAATGAAATTGATTCTCTGCATGATGAATTAGAACCAAATAATATGCCATAAAGTTTGAGGCCCAGCAGGAAATCCAGAGGTTGAATGAGCTTCCTAGGAAGGAGAGTACCTCCATAAATAGAAATGCTGAAAGCAAAATAAAATGCTTGTTTACACTGTCATACTTGTATAGGAACATTACTAGTAACAATCTTTCTAAAAGTCAACATAGATTACTTTCTCACTGTTGCATATAACTGGTGTTTTATCCTATGTATGTAATCACAGAATCTTCTCACTCATAAAGGAAGGCCTCTAGAGATGATACTTTTGGCCCAGATCCTTGCAGTACCTTATTAGATGACTTACATGCAGAAAACAAATGAAGTTACCGAACAACTGTATAGTAGAGAGCTGAATTCCAGAGGCATATGACGTGAACTGGTACTCACAGAGTGTAATCTGACCTTCAAAAAGGCTTTTGAAGTAGGCTAGGGATCCTTCTCCATGATGGGAATTTGGAGAACTAGAGAAAAATCTGCCGAATTGAAAGATTAAGTTTCTGAAAGATTATTTCTGAAAACATTTAACATTCATATTAATCGGAGATATTTTCTCTCTAAGCATCACCTCACCATGTGCAGTTTTTTTAAAGAGTTCTTCCCCTACTTCTACCCCTTTATTCTTCAAGCTATTTCTAACCACAAGCTACCAAAGCAAAAGGGTTTCAACTCGCAGCCACATCACAGAGAGGTCCCGTTACCTCAAACCTTGTTTGGTGCTTGGAAGGTAATTTTTCTCCCTGCTAAAACCACATACAACATCACTCATCCTGAAGTCTTTTATTCAGAAATAGGTGTTTACATAGATTCTGCTACTGAGTTTTCTTGTAACAGTAAAACAAGACCTCTAATCAAGGGATTCCCTTGTATGTTCCATATTCTTCCCAGAGCTATGTTTTCCATTGAACTTGTTTTATGTAGAGGTAATGTGGCTTGTGAGTCTTGTATACCATCCTTTAACATTGAATGTCCATTCAGATGACATGGGGTAGTCTGCCCTCTTCTCTTACGAGAGCCCATGGGTCTCTGACTGTGGAACCTGTGGGGTCTGGAGCTCTAGAGCACAATCCTCTGCATTTAACTCTTTGTTACATATACTGTTACTGAGTTGAAGGTATCAGTTGAAATATCTTTGTTGTATTTTTCCATAATGAGAGAGTAGAAGCCAGAAAATGGCTGCTGCAAGTTACTGGCTGAGAATAAATTGTTACCACCTTTTCTCATGTGGAGCTTCACCTTAGGATCCTTAACAGTCTGAAAGTAGACTCCACTGAAATATGTGCTCCCCTTTCCACTGTGAAATGTCATCACTCGCTGATGTTCCCTTGTGATACCCACAGGTTTATTACCATGGCTACACTTGAACAAAGACTTTTCCTTGCTATGTGGGTATCCCCTCCTAGAGTTGATGCAGTTCTAGTGGCAAAAACCTGCTTTTGACCATTCAGTTTTCATGAGTTCCTGAGTTTTATGTAATGGCACCTGTACAAGGACTTTTGCCAGTGGGAAATGTCATAAAAATGTCATAAAAATATCACAGTCTTAACTAACTTCACTATATTGGCAAAGATTTTCAAGCACAGACTAGACTAAATCCATATCAGAATGAAGATAACCATTTTCATTGGGAGGAAGAGGAGTGATTTGAGTCAGTACTAATCCAGAAAGCCTCATGGATTTTTTAAGAACCATTATGATATGCAATCACTTACAGAAATGAAAAGCATTTCATTTCTCATTTTATTAGTAACTTTTAAACTGTCCATAAAGCAGAATTCAGCAAAGAAGAAAATCTCCCTTTGGCAATTCATATGGCTTCAAGATCTCTTTGCATCTTAGCTACATTTTATAATTTACTGTATTTGGAATAAACTTGGTTTGGCTTTAAGGCATGTTCAAATAGCTGCAAGATTTGATGTCAGTTTTCGATGATCTTCTGCATTCTGCAAGAACAGATTTTCGATTTTACACATTCCTGCATTTATAGTCATCCAATCTCTCAAAACTTTTGTATCATTTCAAGCAATTAACATGGAAGAATGCTTTAATACCATGTACTTTTGAAGTCTACATCCAGTCTACATACTACATACAGTCAGTAGCACCAGTAAGATGCAAGCAGTATTGTCTAACATCCCTTCATAGAGTTGTGCCTTGATCCTCCCGTCCAACTGAGGTTTCCCCCTGCCAAAAGTCAAAATAAAACTATAAGGAGGAGGTGCATCTAACATACAGCTCAGTAAAAGCATATCTGTAGAGAAAAAATTTGTTGTTGCTGAAGGCTCAACAGCCATCCTGTATTTCCTTTGGGGGAGTGTCACTTCAGACTGGCTCTAGTCTGATGCCATGGACTGAATTCTCATTTGCAGCTGGAGCTACATCTTCAGTTTAATCTGAAAAGAATCCAGTTTATGTGCTCTAATACTGCTATGTGGTACAAATTAAAGTACAGTAAGCGGAAAGGATCAGAAGATTTATTTTAGAAGTGTACTTATGATCTCAACTAAATCGCTGATCTACACCCACCATTAGAGAGAATTCTTTCCCTGGGTCCGTCATGACCTCTGCCAAGCTGTGTCAAAAATAGTTCTGCTGTATGGTGTTTGATTTGGATATTTAGGCAGCAGTTCTTTCTTGAGAGTGCAGCTGTATCTAGGAAGAAGTCTTGCTCTCCTAGTGTAAATAATACTTTCCAGACTTGCGTCTTATTAGGATTATATCTCTTAGTAATATCTCAGGATTCTGAAGAGGGAAACACTGTTCACAAATAAACCTGTCTTTAGGTGGGTTTACAACTGCACTTCCTGTTCTCTGCCACCACTTTCACAAGGACTTTGTGTCTGGAATTTTGCATAAACAGAGGAACTGAAGTACTAGAAGCCAGTGCTTTTTATACCTCCTCACAGCAGACATTTGGCTGTATAAGAGGTGAAGCATGCATGCAAGCCTTATGTCACAGCTTTATGTGTATGATGTGGACAGGTGTGTATTACACACTCTGTAGTATATTATCTATAGAATTTTTTTCCTACGCGAGTAGTTACTGACAAGAAAAACTGTGTTTGAATTAATTATATTTCATTCTTTTGTAATGTTAGACCATCTTTACTATATATCACATGCAGTTAGACTCCTTGATCTTCATTTTTGCTTTCTTGCCTGTGGGTTTTTTTGGGTGCCTTGAAATCTGCAGAGTTTGGTAAAAAGCTGACATCTTTCACTAATCTTCTGGTAGAAAAAGTTAGTGGTCTAGAGATAAGTAGCTCCATCTTTACCTGTTCAGTTTTTTAGAAGCACAGTTTGCTTACTGCTTTGACAAATGCTATATCAGCCATGTAAAGACTGCGGGCCCATTGAAGGAGTTGATATTTTTTTGTTTGGTTGCAGTTGTTTTGCTCTGTATTTTGGTACTATTTTTTTTTGTAAAGTTGTTCTGCTAACAATATATGGGTTGATACTTTATTTATATACTCCCTCCTGTTGTTCTCACAACTGTGGTTATTAGTATTCTAATTTTGCAATATTTTTTTTTAATACAAGCAATTCTCTGTACCTACAGTCCAGTATTTGACTGTACTGAACTGTATTTAACTCTTCTTCTCGTTGTGCCAGAAGTGTTACATCAAACATTAAACTACATTATTGTATTATATTATACATTAAACAAAGACTAAGGAGGACTAGTCATGTGAATGGTATTAAAAAGACTTAAGACATTTTTTTTATGTGCTAATTGAGAGGAATATAGTGGAGAAATACAAAAGAGAGCATTTGAAGAGTATTTTGATCCCCCCCTTATGCTGGCTAAGGGAGAGAAAGCGAAGAGAGTCTGAAGCCAGGAAGGCCGGATTGAAAGGCACTGCCACAGTTCAGGCCATTGGTGGGTGAGAGTTTAGGCAATGAAAGGAAAGTGAAAAAATTTGATCTTACAGGTGTCCTGCAGGAGGAAGCTGCACATCCTTGATAAAGCCTGCTTGTGTAGATTGGCATAGCGTCAGAGACAACACCCCAGTGACAGCGAGAATAAGAAGAATAGCTTTGCTTAAAAGGAGGTAGAAGGGAAGGAAAACAGAGAGGTTTTGTTCTGACCATGTTATATTAGTGGTAGCAGTGAAACATTTTTTTAAAACATTACAGAAGTGTAAACTAAGAGGTGTATTTATATTTCAGAAAATGAGAAAAATGAAAGTATCTTCACATTTTAGAAGAAGAGACCTCCACAGATATGACCCCAGTTAACAGTGTGGGAGCCTAAGGTCTCGTGACTAAGATTTCACTGCAGTGACAGAAGGGTGCAGAGGAGCAGAACGCTTTGAATGCTAAGTGCTTGTATATGGCTGCAAGAGAAAAAGGGAAAGAGGAACTTGGGGTATCTTAGTTTGTAGGACTGGATCAATTCACAATAATTCCCAGAAGGAGTTAAATATTTTCTGGGGTCAAAGTGAATCAGAATCTGTACACCATGTGCTGGAAATTCCCTAAATGATTTCAGTGGTCATTAAGAAAAGGGAAATGGTTCTTTTCTGAGTAGGAGATGGCAGGAGACAGAGGAGTAGACACCAGAACAGAGCCCCGGCCGAGTATTTATAACTCAGTTGACTGTCCCCAGATTGCAGGATTCCTGCCAGCTGAGGAGGGGACAGACTTTCCCAACGGCTTTATCTATTGAGGGTCGTCTTGTTAGTAACTGTTGTGACCCATTGTGACTGATAACACAACAGGCTGAGATAGTTACAGTTGTATTAGGAATACTACATGCAGTTACATACAGCATGGGCAAATGTAGGTAAAGCTGCTGATAAAATGTGCTCTGCTGATAAATGGAGCTTCCACTATTCTGCAGTCACCTTATTCCCACTCCTATGCTCCTGGGCTTGCTCAAGTTTTTTGTCTCTTCAGTCCCAGACCTCACCTACAGACAAAGCCTTAACTGTTCATTTAAAATTTAATTCAAGTACTGGATTGTGTGTTTTAAACAGTGACTAAATTTAACATAGTTTACAGTTGCAGCATGCTATTACCATTTTTGTTTTCATTTAACTTAGCAATACAGAAATGAAATTTAGTTTAACTAGTACAAGTAACTTTTTAGACCTATATTTTCCACTCATGATTTAGTGACTTTTCAACTCATGGTGTGTAGGCCTCTGCGACTCCATGGAATGTTTCTGAGGGAGCTGAGAAAAATAACAGAGTAACCCTGTTATCAGTGGGCTTAAACTGACTGTGTGAATTGCATGTATGTTTGCACCCACATGGAAGCATTTTAGAGATATGTATGTAAAAAAAGTTTTTGAACTCTATGACCTAGAGGAACCTCCAATTTTCTTTGTCTGGCTTTTCTTCTAAGTACTGTTTGCCTCCAGCCAAGATCTTGCCATCATCCCCCAGTCCCTAACTGGCTGTAGGATTTCTGCTACGGTGAGAAGCACTGCAGTGCATTTGTCCCAAGTTAGTTTCTCCACCAAACCAATGGCAAAGTTTGCCTTTGGAGCAGCAGGCAGAGGACGAAGACTTCAGGAGTGCTGGTGCTGTTTATCTCCCTATCCAAACCCACGGTGTTTTCTCAGTCCCATTCCTGCTTCTCCTCGGTGTTGCCTCTACCTGCTTTCCTAGTAATCCCTCCTGATGCTATGGCTAGATGAAGCTTTTTCACCGTTTTATTCCTAATCATTCATGTAATCATAATCTTTCTGGACAGCACTCTACTTACCCATCCACCCTGTCTCTGGTGTTAAAGATGTCTGAGGTATTGTAGAAGATTCCTCTACAAACAAAGATCTTAATACTGCTTTTTGCTTCACAGCTGTTGTTCTGGTCATGATATCACTTTGCACACTCAGTGCAGACTACTGTTAACCTAGAATAACCCAGCATTACTGACCATCCTGACATGGTCTAAGCTTCCAGAGGCTATTGCTCCCATATACATTGTGCAGAAGTTCTTTACTACTTATTTATGGGAATGCATTTCCACTTTTAGTTTATGCTACATAACTGCATGCATTTAGTGTAAAATTCTGCTTTGTACTGGATATTTTTGAATATGCAGAGCTCTTTGAGTGTTTGGAATGAAAATTACGGTGGTGGGTACAGAATTTAATGCAAATCCGGTCTGCAATTAAACACAAACCCACAACAGTAGCTGCTGGACTGAACTCACCATGTAGTTTCCAAACAAGCTGACAGCAGTAGGAATCGTGGTTTATAAAAAGCTGCCAGCAGTGCTGAGCTGGTGAAGAGAAAGAGGAAGCTACAACGGGAAAGAGAAAAAAGCACAACCAAAGGCAACTTCACTTCTCTGCCTTTGCTGTTTTTAAATAGATTTGGCTCTAAGTTGCTGTTGAGAGTGCTGTGAAGAACAGCGATAACCTCACAAACTGAGTGCCCCACAATATTTATGCCTTTTTGAACAGCACCTGCAAATCATGTCCCAATTCTAAGGGACTTCTTTATGTTTTTGTGCATATATGTGAGAGACTGTGTATGTATGTAAGTATGAATATATACCATATTACCAAAACTATTGCTCAATAGCATGCCAGTAAATAGAAGTTTACCAGAACAGCTTTTGCTGTTTTACTCCTTTGCACGATAGGCTGAGCTATTCTCCTGAGATTGTTTCCTGCTGTTCCCTGGCTGAGCTCAGGCTGTGGATTTCACTTGATTATTCTTCTTGTTCTACAAAAAGTGAAAGACTGCTTCTCATTCTCAAACCACCAGTAGCAGGAAATCATTTAAGGCACTATTGACTGCATTGTCCTGTACTGGGTGTTAAGACTATGGGAAGGTGCTCTTGAAGAGCTCATTTGGGGACTGGGACACAGACTAACTCCTTTCACTTTGGGAAGAATGTCTAGCTGATCAGAAGTTCTGTAGCCAGAAGGCAAGCCTCCTGTGAGGGTGTATCTTGGGTCTTATTGCAAGTGCTGAGCCAGGTGGTGGAAGATATGCTGCATCAAAGGGAGAGTAACTGGAAAGCTAAGTCCAGGAAGCAGAGGAATAATGTGAGAAAGGCTCATGATTAAAAATAGCTAGATTAGAGTCTCCTTTATTTTGTGTCATTCTGGAATCACAGCTTTGATTCTGTGTATTTTAGTTGAGATGGGAGGACTTCAGGAAGAAGGAAACATTGCAGAGAGAAGGACCTTAGGGGGTCTGCAGGTTAACTGCATTTTGTGTTACACTGTATAGTTAGCTCTCTGAATGAAGGACGTGGCAGAGTCTCTCTGCATGTTCATTGCTCTGAATCTGAACACAAAGAATCAAAATGAAAAACATACCAAGATGTCATAATCTGTTTTGGTATCTGTGTTAGTCCTAGCAAGAGGGCTGCCATTGGCATGCCCTAGAAGATTTGGGCGTGATCCTTGAGGATAAACTGAGGACTTGTTTAATCTTCAGTCAACCTGTATTGTTGCAGTATGGGTCACAACACTAGCCAACTCTCCTCTGTAAGTGGGAGGCAAAAGGCAGTAGCAGAACATGTGAATCCCATGACTTCCTGGCTGCTAAAATGCTGAATGTCATTGCAAAGGGTTGTTTAAGCACCCAAACTTTATTATAATGACTTCTTTCCCTTTATCATTGAATTTTTGGCACCAAGCCTATTAGCATACTTGCTTGTAGTACCTGAAATACTAGCATACAAGGTGTTTTCAGCTCTGACGCCAGAGCCCTTCATATTTAGCAAACAGCTATGAGTTGGTGGTGGGATCTGCAGTGCTCTTTTTTTTTTAACTTGCTGAAAGATTAACATCAAACCTTCAAGAGAGGCAACGCTGAAATTAGTTCCTTTCACAAGTTACCTCTTGATGAGAGGATGGCCTAATTGATACGTATTCTTCCTCAGAATCTCCTTCAGAGAACATTCCTCATTTCTTTCCTTTCTTATTTTGCATGAGGTCAGAGGAGACCAGGCTTCTCTTTATGGCCGGTATGTGGAGGCTTGGACAGAGACACTGTGTAGCTCCCTCTCTATGCAACAAGTGCACTTCTTTTGCAATGTGCACAAGCATGGGATCACTCCTAGCTGCCTTTCTGCTATAATGGAAAGAAAGTTTCCTAATTATTTTTCTGTTTATTCTCCTGATCCAGTCATTTCTTAGAAAGACCAAAACTGGATGCGGGTATTGTAGTTACTCATAAAACCATGATTCCTGAGACAAGAATAGTGAACAGATCCTCAACACCTTCATGGTCAGTCATCACCAAATGATCTAGATATGCTTTCAAAGAAACAAGGACAAATTTTTCACCTTGACCCCACAGGAACACGTCTGGCATGGTGTTGGGAACATCACTGATGAAAGACACTTGACTGAAATATAAAAAAATAAATCAGGAAGTCATTATCATGCTGTTTCAACAAAATGAAATGTAAACCATTTTCAGTGTTGTTTTTCAGGTGAAGTCTTAATCCATCCCAGATTAATTTTCAAAATCTTTATTCTTGACATTCTTGAAACAATCAAGACTTAACTTTTGAAACTAGGTATGTTAGCCTATAGCTCTCATAAGTTTAAAAGGCATTATATTCTTCTTAAATCTGATTCATGTTTACTTTCTTATAGAGAACCATCTCAATTTTGGAAACCCAAAGATCTGATGAGTCAAATTTTGTCAAATCTTTGATATTCTGTTTGTTTACCACCTTTTCATCAGAAACTATTTATTGTTGCTATCACTTCAGAAAAGATGAGTTGTCTGAAAATAAATTCTCTTGGCAGATCCTCCTTACAGGGTGATCTTGCCTTACACAAAAGTAACTAAAATAGCTGCTAATTTAAATAGCAATGAGTTTACAATCTCTCAGTGATTTTCCCCTAAGGTTCATTCCTATGTGTTACGATGCTAAACATGCACCTTAGACATTTAGGGCCTTCTATTCTCAGAATAATGCTAAATAGTTTAGAGGGCCACAGTAGGATTATCTGTACCCCAGAGTGCAGCAGCATCTTCAAGATCCTCCAGAAAAACTGGTATAACTACAAAGTAGTAAGGCACTAAGAAGAAACTTCAGCTCAGCCATGGGTCTGGCCATCCCACTGTATGTCACATACCTCCCCCAGGCATCAGTTTGAGGATCTCTGCACAATAATGTATTATTCAGGATAGACACGCTTTGTGAGAGGTTATAGCACACTGAAAAAAATCTCCCCCAGAGAATTTGTCTTAATCCTAGGACAATTTTCTCACAAGTCCTATCAGCCAGCAGGATATTCCTCTTATTTTAGCACACTCCACTGAGGCTAAAACTATTTTCTCAGCCTGTCTTAAATGCGTTGCATTTGCATTGCATTCCTCTGTGACCTGACTGACAGATTAGATACATTTGGGGGAGACCTCTTCTATAAATCTGTGGTGAGGACTCCAGTGGTCATCTTCCTAGCAGTCATAAATTGCTGATTTGTCATTAGGGAATCCACTTGGAATCAATATGAACAAAACATCTGAAGCAGTTGTAAAGGTATTAAGTACTTCCGCAGTTTCTGGTTCTTCTACTTTTGTGTGCATGGATCCCCAAGACACTTTCTTCCTTCACATTTGTTATATGCCTTTTACCAGTCAGATGTAGGATTTGTTGTGGAGCATATGGCTATTAGGACAAGGTACTACTTTTCTTCATTTTTCTTCCAACTGTATATGGATAAAGGGCACACATCCTCTTCAGTACCAATTATCAGACAAAATACTTAAGGCCTCTCACACAGACACATGCACCACAAGTATCATCTACGTTCACCAGCCTTGCACAGGTGAGGAATTTTCTTTCTTTCTTACAACAGAGCCTCTCCTTCTCTGGATATTGATAAATCCATAGATGACTTATCTCTAGATTTTGTGTATATATTTCAGGGGAGCATGTTTATTGTATTTGACTGGACTGGAAATGCAAGGAATTTCTGCAAAGTATTTCTTCAGTCATTTTTCCGCTGGGTGCAATTTCTTAAAATTGCATATAAAACTGTTCATAAAACAATCAGAAAACATACCTTGGAACAGTTTGTTGCTGAGCTTAGCTACTCCTTTCATATTTTGCAGTGGCTTTGGTTATGTCTATCTCCAGCATATACTTATGCTCATACATAGAAGGGAGTCAAAGACTTTTCACTCAGGCTAGGAAAGTTTTTATTTTTTTTACTGGTTTCTCATTACAGTGTTGAAAGCATATTACTTATTCTCCCAGTTTGATTAGGAAAGGAACCTGAAGAACAAGAGTGAAAACAAGATGAAGAAAAGGACTTTTCTTTTTAAGTACTACTATCTTTTTATGGGCGTCTTACATAAGAATAGAAGGTCTTGTTCTTCTTCCATATTCCATACCATTTTATCCAAATTAAAAAACTCAAAGGTTTGACATACACACAAGGTTTTGGTCCTGAGCAGAGAAAAGGTGTTAGCTGGAAAATAAGAATTGGGCCCTGAATTCCTAACTACTTCTTTTTGAATTGTCATTTAGCCCAGCCTTGCAACTTCTCACAAATATGTTCTTTTATGCAGTGATATGAATTTGTTAAATTCTGGGAAATTCTGTCACTGCAACTTTTTCTCTTTAACAGCCTTAAGATTTAGCTAACTGATAGCTACAAGCTCAAGCTTGTATTCATGCCCATACCACCTGACCATCTGAAGTGAAAACACCAATGTTATGTGAAAGGACAAGACTGCAGACTGGCAGTATCTGGAGTGGTCTCTGCTGATGATTATGGGAAAGAATAAGGTTCCAGATCGCCCAACATTGCATATGCATGATTTCTCTAGAACTCCCACATCCCACACTTTGCTAGTGCTGTCCACATTGGTGTTGATCAGTCTGTGTTTATCAAGCCTTGAAGAAGAGAGGAGTAGGATTGTTTTTAGTTAACTTACGGGCTACTGCTGGAGTACGAACCATGGACACTATGCATCATCTGTTACCATAATGCAATTTAGAGACTCTTTCTGTAAAAGCCTGCTGTTATTTCATGTACGTTCTTGCTGTTGATGATTAGTGGATAAACAACTTTCATAACAACATTGCAACCCCCCCCACCCCCACCTAACAGTCTGACAGTTGACTTGATGGTTAGCCACGGACTTGTAGCAGACTTCGGTAGCCAGTTTCCAGATAGCAGCCTGCCTTTCTGGTCAGTATGGGCTCTGTCACTCGTGTTATGTGGTTCCAAAGGACTGGGCAGATTTATCACACAGGTCTGCAAAGGCCTGCTTCCTTATGCAGAAGTTTTGGAGCTGCTGTTAGACATCAGAAACTGCAAGGTGATGTGATTTGATCCTCTGTGTTAGTTCAGTTCCAGAAAACACTGTTGGACATTTTGGGAAAGTTAGTATCATTCATCATGTCATGCAAAATGATAGGCACTGATAAATCCATAGATGACATACCCCTAGATTCTGGCTTTTTTTATCACCCTCCACATCCTTCAGCATTGCATTTCCTCTCAGGTTCCAAGACCTGTCTGCACCTCTCGACACTGCTGCTCCAGTTTGTGAACAACTCAGTTGAGGTTATAAGGAATTGCTCCGCAAGAACCATGCTAGCTCCACATTGCTGCAAACTGAGCTGCATGCCAGACCATCAAAGATGTATGTGATTGGGGACTGCAGTCATTCTACTTTTAAAGCCAGGACAGAAAAATAAATAATACCATAGACTGATTCTCAGAAGAGTTTTGCTCAGTGGTATGGTAGGGAAATTGGGATATGCCCTTTCTTATTCTAGTGTTTTTATATGTATATACACAAAACCCTGTGTAGATACTGCTAAGCAGGCTTGATGAGATTTTCACAAAAAAATGTGAGTAAAGAAATGGATGCTTGAGGGTAGAGCCATTGAGCCAGATCGGGAAGATACCTAATGGCGTGTCTTCATTTTTTGCATCCTCCAGTAGTGCCAATGTCTTCATCCTATGAACTGGGAACTCAGAAACCCTACAGTTGAGCTCAGAGAACTTCAGTGAGTGAAAAGAGGAGAAAGTGAAACAAATGCAGTGTGGGGAGAGGAACTTAAGCTCTTTCGTATTCACTTCTCTGTGAAAACTCAGGGCAGGCCCATGACAAGAATTTAGAAAGCAAAGGGACATTTAACAATATTGAATAATTATGTAAGCCAGTCTAAGGTTATGGGGCACCAGGCAAGAATAGGAGGGTATGAAGGTCGAGGAAGTGGAAAATGATGTGCAAATATCTGGGAGTATTCTGGACAATGTAGCATGTAGTTCAAATAGATGGTTAAAAGCAGAAGTGTTAGCATACAGGTAATGGAACATAAAAGCATTCTCCAGTATGTGTGTTAAATGCATCCAGCACAGTGTAAACATTTGACAGTCAGTTAGGCTGAACGTATGATCACTTTGAGGCATAAGACTTACAATAATATAAAGGAGTAACAACTATTTGGTTTAATTAGTAGTCTCTGTTCCTCTCTGGGCTGGCTCCAAATGTCAGGAGTGACCACACATATCTCCCCAGGAGGGTCCTTCCAGTCCTTCCTTCTACCACTGCTCCTTTCAGCCTTAAGAGAGATTTTCTAGGCTCTTACTGTTTTTTCACTGTCTCCTTTTCATTTTGTGTAGGTCTTTTTTCCAAAATGTAGACCTGGTCTGCTTTTGGGCATGGCACTGAAGACAACAGCAATGAATCAAGGCTTTAATCATGAAACTGTCCGGAGCAGGCTGGGGAGGTTGGATCTGAACTGAAACAGGTTAAAAAAAAATCATGTTAGTTTGCCAAAAACATCTAGTGCTGTGACAGATAGCTTAAAGCATAGAGGAAAGCCTAGTATTTAATTCAGTGAGCTTAGTGCATGGTAAGATGCACACTGCCTTGTCTATGCAAGATTTCTCAAGCATATTTATTAGCATATGTTAGCTAACAGGTGTTAGCCTCAAATTTCTAGACAATCTAGGGGACAATGTGAGTCTGGAGCTCAAAGTACAGCATGAATTTAACTGCCTTTTTTTTTTTGTTTTGTTTGCTCTTGCAAGCAGGTGCTTCAAATATTCATTTCAGTTTTGAGAGTGGCCTGCCTAGGGAAGCATGTTCGGTAATTCTCATTGTATTGTACTTATTTGTAAATAGGTATGAAGAATGTCTCATATTGATACAAAAGTTTAAACAATAATAACAGGATAAAGTTGTAACAGGGTAGATTTACTCTGCATCTTTTATCCTACATCAGAGGATTTGTTTGGTCAATTTCTTTTCCCTTTCTTCCCTGTCTTTTACCAAAAAGTTCCTTCTTTTACCGACATACTGAATTTAGTGTACCCTTGAACCCTCCAATGTTTGAATGTTTATTGGTCAAAAGTCTGTATAAATGTAGTTTTGTGTTTCAGTAACCTTCCTGTCCATCTACGGTTACTGACTTGTGGTTTTATTAAAAGTCTTGTGATACTTTGTGTTTTTCATCTTAAAAAAGAAAATATTTCTTGCTCTTATTGCAGAGGATGGGATGTATCTCAAAGAATGGAAATTAAGTGAACAGAAAAAAATCTTTTCCAAATGTTGTATGATTTTTGAACTAATCTTATGATCTTTTGTGGTCTGGCTCTTGATTTTTGACTGTTTGGCATTCTGGGCATTCCCCACCCTCATCTCAATGCACGAGCAGGTAGCGCAATGCCACCAGAGTTCCAACTCTGGAAAGATTTGGGATTTTTCTATAAGGATGGGATGGTGATTCATTCTGAGCTCTCACAAGACAATCATGCAGCTGCCCCTGTTTCAAAATCAGCAGCCCCGCCAGCTTGTCTCCATCAGCCTTGAGAAAACAGGAAGCACAACGGCCACCACAGGAAGTGGTGCGCTCTTACACCCACCCCAAAAACTTCGCTGCTGAACCTATTGCAAAATGTTAACAGAACACTGCAGGGTACACAGAGAAAGAGATGAGAAATCTGCTGACCTTTGGGTGCCTGTGCAATTCCTGGCTTCAGTTTCTCAGGCCTATAGCCTAACTCAGTCGCCAACATGTCCTCTGTTTCTCAGTCATTGCAGCTTAAATCCCCTCAGTAGGATGCTCTTACCCAGAATGTGAAGACTTCTACTTAATTATTTTGTTTCATCCCCCAAATCTGTACAGAAATGCAGTAAGAAGCTTCATGTCTGGAGGGCTGACAGACTGCAAAATAGAGAAGGTGGAGAGGACTGTGTTTTGTTTGTCATGATTAACTATGCACTCATTTCCTTGACAACATGGAAGAAACAGGTGTTTTTAGGGTGGAGATTTATAAGTATATCTTGTGATTTGGATGTTTTTCGTATTAAACAAGAAGAAATATTTCTCACTCTCATGGTTGCAGAGAAAGGCCTGTACCATAACATTTCAGAGAACAGAGGTGCCTTCTGTGTATAAAAGGAGGAGCACGATGAGCTGCTCTAAGTAGGAAAAGCCATTCTGTGGGGGTGCTGTGGGGCATGGAATAGAACTAGGAATGGCTGAAAGAGAAGAACAGGATGTTCCACAACAAGCAAAAGTGAAAACAGAGATACAACATGCAAAAATATTTGAAATTTGAGAAGGTTTTTTGGGTACTAAAATAATCTTGAAAATTTGTTCTGCAAAATCAAAGGGGAAAAAATGCAAGTGTATATGCCGGATGATGGGCAAGTAAAATTGTAGTAGGCGCTTTTAAATTAAAAAAAAAAAAAAAGCAGGATTTGTGAATTATAGAAGCTGCTGCAAAAGAAGTGCCATAATAAGAGGCAGGAGAGGATCAGGAATGGAAGATGATGTTAACTATTGAGACTAGATCTAGGCATTATTTTTCTGCTAGATGTTTCATTCATCCAATAAATGCAGATTTGAGAATCTGGCCCTGGAAACCAAACTGTAAATTCTTGTTAAATTCTCTGAATTGTTTTGTCAACAGTTGAAGCTTTTGAAAGCTGGAATTTTTTCTTGCTTCAAAATTTAGCAAATTTTGAAATGAAAAAGTATGTCATTTTGGTTTGAAACAAATGTTTCATTCAACTCATAATTAAATCCTGAGGGATTTCCATTTTTGTAAGAAAATTGTAAAAATCATTCAGAGTGAAAATTAATTCCCTAGCATTCTCCCCTGCTCCCCCCCTTTCCTTTTTTTGATTTAGCCAGTAAAAGTCAATTATTCCCACAACTCCAACCAAAGTGAGAAAAGCAGTCAGAGTCCTAAAATCTGGTCTTTGGCATTACTGGAAGATGGAGAATATTAAGAACTATATTGCAAGAGTGCTGAAACTCCTAGACAGAGAGTAAATGTAAATTTGAAGACAATGTCATCAGAACATTAGACAAATATCTCTAGGAAGTTAGCTTGGTTTTACTGAAGCAGAAAAGTTGTATGTTGAATCTTTAAGCGATCTTGTCTGGATGTGGATTACAGACATATACAAATATATATACAAATATCTTATTCAGCAGAGTGCATAAATGCTTTATTTGTTTGGCTCTCAGCACTAGCTCCTAATTGTTTTCTTTCTTTGTCACAGTTCAATTGATCTTAATCTATGGTGAATGGAAATGTAGTTCTAGCAAAAATAAATTTAATATTTTACCTGTTGCTATGGGGAGTCTTCTATCCAGATTTCTGTTCTCCAGATTGCTTTAGAATGGAGTTTGTAACACTTTCAGCACAGCTTACTTTTGAAAATACTTAATCTGAGATGAAAACTTCATAATACTTCCTTTTGAAGTAATTCATTCTATACAGATTGTTTCTGTTTTGCACAGTCATTTAGTGGGCAACTTCATTTTGTCTTGTAACTCCACTCATTACGTTAACTCTCTTAACAGCACACACTTTGGAATTTTTCTAAAGGTCATAACTGTGTTTTTTTTCTTGCCATGAAATACATTTTCATTTCAAGTGTGCACAGAGATTAGCAACATGACTAGTTCCAATATTAACACATCCATATTCTCTTCCTTTTGATCTAACATCTCTCTCTTCCTGCTGGTTCTTCTGTCTGTTGGCTATTTTCAAAGTTCTAAAAATATTAATAAAATCATGAAGTTTACTGGACAGGATACTGCTGTGCTGTTCATGTCTTTTGTCCTGAAAACTATGATCCACTCATCCTTTTCTCTTGGTGGCAGACTAGGCAAAATATATGGCTGATACTGTTTGTTTCTAGTAAAATGTCCCAGTTCATGCAATTGTCATTGATCTTCCATGGAGGGCTTAATGATTATTTTTTTTTTCGGTGGACAAATCAGGATATCCTTAAACTCCAAGATATGTCTTACCGCTCTGCATACACACACACACACAAATCACTAGCTCACTTAAATTTTTGAGGTCTTCATTGAATTCTGTCCCTTTGGGAATATTGTGCATGTACTTAAGACTGGGCTTCTGGGACTCCATCTCCCAGCCATGTAAATGTGAAAAATAACCTGTCCTGAGCAGGGAAGAGATCCTTACCATGCCTTTTACTGTGAAAATCCATTCTGAAAACCAAACATTCAGAAACAAACTATCCCACCAGTTCTTCCTCACTTACTTTATACAACTTTGACTACAACTCACAATTTGCTTCCAGATGTTTTCCAGAGGTCTGATGATTCGTCTCAACCTGTTTCTAGCTTAACGTTTATTGAGACTGATTTTTTCCTTATGATCTGTCCAAAATGAGTATTATTAAGTTCTGCAGATAAAAATTTAAGTTCTGAGAGGAAAAAAATCACACATTATCACTAGCTCATTGCACTAAAACACAGAGCCAATGAAGATGATCAGGGGAACCAGGGGTTTTCAGTCCTCTTAAACTTTGTGTGCTTATTAGACTAGGTCATGCTCTCTGAAATTTGTACCTTATTAGTGGTCTAATATGCAGTATGAAAATAATCTGATGTGTGAGGCAAGAAATAGAAGGAAAGGGGTGCATTTTATGCAAATGAACCCAGAAAGTGTTCAGGACTAGTGACTTTTAAGTGCTTAGGAAGCTGAGAGATTCTTGTAGTCAGAAAGACTTTTTCTGTGCCTCTTGGCGAAGAAAGCATTGATTGGTTGGATTTGACATAGCCCTTTGCAAGTCAAGTAGGTACAAAATTGCCCTTAAAGATATAAAAAACACCCTCTCTAAGCAAAGGTATTACTTGTATTAAACTGTATCATGTGGGTGCAGATTGGAAAATGAAAAGCGGTCTTTAAAATGTGAACATGATCAGTGTTTTGAAGAACAAAATCTGTCTCACAGGAGGCTGTTACATTTGATTGCATTTCAATAAGTTATTTCACGCTATTTTTTCAAAGATAAACTTTTTCAAAATGTCAAGCTGCTGATATCCCTCCTGCCTGTGACTCTGCCTGGGCAGTCTCTGAGCTGGCTCCTCTAGTTTTCCTTTCAGCTGTTGTTACCAAGATTATAGAAGGCCCGAGGTAAGGACCAGAAATACGTAGCTTTATAGGCCTTCACTGAGAGGAAGAGGAAGCATTGTTTCTCCAGTAGCCATTCTATAACACACAGTTCTTACTTCAGAATCATCTGGTTTGATTTTTTCTTTTTAATTTGAAAATTATTCTGCACACTTCTCTCTGTCCCCTCATTTGTTGTCTTAAATATACTGACAAGGTAATCACTCTAGTTGTTCTGTGTCTATTCTGTATTTTCATCAGTCAGCAGCTTCTTTTAACCCCTCATAACCTAATTTTGCTAAGCTATAACTCTTTAGAACTCATTTTGTGAAATATGGTTCAGGTTTATTTGGTTATTTTGTTGTTTGGTCATTTGTATTAATTGACAAAACTGACAGACCAATGAAGAACTGGAGCAAGGGAGAAAGAGAAAAATGAAAGGAAGGCTGAAAGCTCAAAACACAGTTTCATCACTTTCAGACTAACTTATATTTTAGTCCATCAATTTCTCAATTCAACCTTGGGTCAAAACATATTTTTTATTACATTAATGGAGGCATAATTTTGTTTAATTCAGACTGACTCTTTATGGTTTCTACAGTGTGAAAGGGAAACAGTTTGTTCTCCTCTGACACACTTAAGACTTAATTTTCATAGGGCCTGAGCTCTCTTGATTTCAGCTGTAGTTGTTGGAACATTTACACTAATGGATATTTTACCAATAAATAATCTAATCCTCTCCAGAGCTGCATATGATCTATAAAGTATTTCATAGGATCAGTAGTACTTTTGAAGCTAAATCAGTGCAGAAAAATATTTTCAGCTTTTCCTGATGTAATCAGAGCTTAAGGGAAAAGCATCATTAGCTTAATTTATTGCTTAAAGCAAATGCTTTATCTTTGCTTTAATAAAATCAGTATCT
Organism: Elanus axillaris; assembly: GCA_026212715.1. Lineage (NCBI taxonomy): Eukaryota > Metazoa > Chordata > Aves > Accipitriformes > Accipitridae > Elanus > Elanus axillaris. Next base: position 21,443,984 of record JANZLQ010000032.1, read on the forward strand.
AAAATGTGCAAATTGTGTATTTTGAGTGGCAGAGGGTTTCTACATGCCAATTCCATTCTGGTTCCACCATATTTTCATGGAGGGAGTAACTTCTTTATGTCAGGATTATGTGACAGAGCTAGAGCTATGTTCAGGAGAGAGCTGACCTCAGAGAAAGAACAGATTTTTTGTTTCCATTCTTTGTGAAATTTTTTAGCAGTTTTAGCCTTATTTAACATGATGCTTGTCCCAGGTTTCCAATTATACAGATGCTCACAGTACTTTTTCCCTTTGAGCAGAGAGCTTGAGTCTGAATCGGATGATAAAATGGTTGGACAAGGTTGTCCAAGGGCAATGTTTGTTCTGCTCTGGACATTGCAAAGGGAGAGACTGCAGCTGCCATAGACCTGCCTGGTAAACCAACACTTGCTTATTCTATAGCCCTCAGGAATGTAAGAACTTCTGTTACTGCTCAGAACTTCAGAAGATCAAGTAGAAGATTTTCCTTAAGATGGGTTAAGGACCACTTTGAGGAGATCAGCTCAGATCTTCTGTTTTTTCAGTGCTTCCTGTCTTATTTTTAATTATTGTTTTCCACTAAGGAGTTAAAGATAAATTTTGGTGCACCATCTTCCAGAACCATTAGTTTCAGTCTATAGCCTTTAAAACCATAAGTCTCAGTCTCTATGATTATGTGCAGTGAAGCTGGGCTTCACTTAGGATTTGCATTTCCTGGGAAGAAAAATAATTAAGGCTTACATGGTGCACTGGGATTTTTGTTCTACATACTAC
>JANZLQ010000032.1:21444854-21456904 GCA_026212715.1 Elanus axillaris
GGTGGGGGGGGGAGCGCAGGTTACGGGGAAGGTAAAGCAACCAGAACATTTCTACTCTGCATTTTTTCCAGTTTGTGATAAGCTTGACTGTGTCTCTCCCCCACCCATGCAAACATTGAGCTTTGTTTCTGTGGGTCACAAATGGCATGATTTTGCATTTCTGCCTGCCTGCTGGTTCGGGTGAAGTAAAGCAGTGGGGCTTTGCAGAGAGGGACAGCTGGGTGAAATGCTTCTTGCTCTCTCAAGTCTTTCTTTCTCTTTCAAAGTGAGTTGCGCTAGTCCTTGTGGGAAGGAAGAAGAAGATGGTGGTTTTGCATGAACATTCTCAGTGACTGTTCTTTTCTTTGGCAATCTTGGAATTTCCCTGCAAGCTTTTGTTTCTTGCAGCTCCTCTGATATATTTTTTAATTCAGTTTCTTTCCTAAGTCTCTGAGCCCCAACCAAACTTTGTTGCTCTCTTTCAGTAATATCATGGAAAACTAACCTTTGATCTATTCAGACCCTTTGGAATGCCAGGGCTGTAATAAGCTACAAAAAGTAAAAGTTAGGGAGTATGGCTGCTCCTTGCCTCTGGTAGATGGATTTTATCAGAAAAGGTAGTGCTGATTTGTATCACTCGGCCACACCAAGGTTATACAAAGAGCAGCAAAGCCCCAAGAGCATAACAGTCGGTCTGCTCTTAACCTCAACCTTTATCTCTCACAGCCAGCTTCCTTCCCACACCACAAGCACCACGTGTTATTTTACACTGAAGCAACACTCAGCAACTGAGGTCTATCTGCCCAAAGAATGGAAAGGGAAAAGGAGGATGGCAAGAACACAAGATGGGTGGGCAGCATGAGGACTAACAATTATGGAGCAGTGCTCTTACAAACCAGTACCATCTACTACCTGCCACAGTGTGTGAGCATTGGAGTGGTCGAGATGGGCTTTTTGTCAGTCATTTCATTTTGTCTCAAGCTGTTATCTTCAACTTCAGGTGATGAGAAGTGAATTTGACTAACAACTGCTGAATGAAATGAGAGAAAACTGAAGGAATCAGAGGGTGATAGCACCTGCTTCAGTCTGCAGGAAGGCACCCGTGACTAAAACCAGTGCCCCCCTGCCCAGGGGGATATATTCATTGTACCCAGAGGTTGGTGGCAGCTCCCATAATGTTCCATCATTAAAAGGCCACATCACCCCACATCTGATTTGAAATTTATTGAACCCTACAAATAAGTAAGGAAACTGATTGTACTCTTATGCATTCCCTGTAAATCATCTCTACAGGGGGAAGAGCGATGCCTGCTGCCATTCACAAGGAGTGAGGCCTTCTAAAGCCTTTGGCAGGGGATAAATCCATGAACATATGCGCCTGGAGAACAAAAAGAAAACACAGGAAAATCTAAAGCCCAAAAAGTCTAAGTAACAATGTGTTGCTATTTACTATTTAATTACTAACAAACAGGGCAGAAATATGATTATTGAGGGTTTTGTGATCAATATGTTGCAGAAATCAGTATAGTATTTCTTACTCTTCATCTCCCTGATCTGCAACGTAAAATGATAAGCCATTTATAAACATGAGATGGGGTGGGCAAAAAAAACCCAGAGACAGCTGCAGAGACCAGCAGCTGTGACACACACAGGAAATTTGGATGGAAAGAACCATTAGTGCATTGAGACCATCTCCTCGCCTGTTAGCAGGGCCAGCCCCCTTTTAGCAGACTTTGAAAAAGCAACTCCTTCATGACAGATGTGGGTGACACTAAGATTTTGTGCTTCTTAAATAACCTCTCAGGGAAAAAGCCTTTTCATATATCAGTCTATGCCTCACCTTTTCTTATTTGAACTTGGGTCCATCCTGCAGTAGAAATAGGCATATCCTCTGTATTTGAAAGACCTGTCAAACTACCATTTTGCTCTGTATTATCCAAATAATGACTGTTCCTTTGTTGTTCTACACCAGGTTTAATTACATGACAAAGCCCATCCTAGGATAGGCATATGATGACTAGGAACAGCTGTTTTGCAGCCAATTTGTGGAGAGATGGATGTGTGTTTTAAATGCTAGAAGAAATAAATAGTAGGCAAAACTGTGCATGCCTCTTAGCCAAAATGCACATCTCGCATCAAGCCTCAAATATTATACTCTTGCTTTACAGACCATCTGCTTATCCTCTCAGTCCCTTGGGAATGAAGAGTATTAAACAGTTGATAAACACAAGTTCCAATTTTAGAGACTTTTTCACAAGTCTGCACTTGGGTCATCCTGATTTCCTGCTGATAATCTGATCAATTTCAAATTAATTCTAAAGAAAGAATCCAAAGTAAATGTTTCATGTGTAACTGGACAAATTTCATGGCCACTCAGTGTCCAAGGATGTTCTATCCAAAATTAAAACCTTTTATTTTATCCTATTACAAACTACTAAAGTTACTCGATGGAAGTTTTTTGAAGAGCCCCAGCTGGAAAACTACTAACTGCATTGGCAAAAGAAGAGATCCAAAGTCTCGTCTGGCTCTTAAGTGCAGTCTATCATCTGCCCCATCTTGCCAAACATAGAAAACCATGTGTTTTCTGTCAAAGTCCCACAGCAAACCATGTGGAAAACAAAGAGCTATAAATAACTCCTCCCCAACATGAAAGGTGACTAATCTGCTGCTGCCAATAATATCGCCCTCCAAACCCCCAAAATTTTCCTTTGCCTTTACCTTTGTATTAAAGCCACATTGCTGTGCTCTTTTCCTGACCACCTCTTTCTTGAGATGTCATCATACTACATTTGGTGTTCTCTTTCACTCCTCAAATACTTGCAAAAATGTGACTTTGATTACCTGTAACCTCCAAATCGCTTTTGTGGAAAGGTAGATTTCCTGAAAGAAAATGGAATTGCAGATGCTGACATAGGAGAGTGTGATCCACTGTTTGGGGTCTGGCTTGTAATCTAGGATATTGGGTTAATTTTCTGGCTCCTTGGCTCATTAGCCAGCCACTTGCACTCTCTATGCCTTTATTTTTCCTGTTGGTTGTGGGGGGGTAAATGTTCAGTGCCTTGTTTGAAGTAAAATACTCTGTCTAAAGAAGAGTAAAATGTTTTGAGATCTGTTGATTAAAAAAACCCAACAAACCAACAATACAAGCACTAAATGCTACTACAAAGAAGAGTCAGCTGAAACTGTGCTACAGAGCTAAAAATCATACATGTCTGGGAAAAAAATACAGGGAAGGATTTACTCCCACTGTCACTGCTGTCACTCACCCTTTATCAGTTACAGGGGATAAATCACCCACTCGGTCTTGAATCTGCCCTACTTTTAATGGAAATATGGTGCCCAAAGTGGTGTCATCTTTACTAAGCATATGCTAACTTTTTCAAGGGGAGGATAGTTCAGCAGCCTCTGACATTATAGCACAGTTCTATAAACCATGTAATAGTGTACAACAGGATGTTTTCTCAATAGAATTGGGATGGATATGTTTAAAACTATGCAATACATAAAGCACATGACAGGGAAGTTTATGCAGGTTTAAGGTCTGTTTTTAACTAACCACTTAGTAATGACTATGTAAGTATTTTTAATTTTGTGCTGTGTTTTAGTGTGCTATGAGCCAAACAATGACAGTTGAACCGAGCAAGGGAGATGATTTCATTTGTTGTTAAAAAAGTTTTTCACATGACCTAAGTCACACAGTTAATATAAGCCACTAGCTGTATTTTTTTAATTTATCTTAGTTTTCTCTCCAGTAATTTCTTCTCTAGGTTCTGTCATTCTCTTGTTGCATTTGATTTGAAGTTAGGTTACAAGATTTTTCTTGCACATGTATCATTTCATCCAAATGTTGTTCTCACCTACTGCTAAAATAATAATAGCAACAATAACAAATCTGTAATGTGTTGAAAATCCATTATTTGTGTCAGCTACAGTATTTCATAATTCCAAAGTAGTTTGTTATTTTGAATTTATTATGTATTTTGTTAATCTTAGGGTGAGTCATAGTTAGTGGGGAAGACTGTCAGTAAATGAAGAACTGAAATCTTTATTGCTTTTCCATATTTTCTTTTTGAGTACAGCTTTGTCTGTTTGTTAGCTGGCTGTAAAATAAGAATTTGGAAGAGAACAGCAGAGAAACAATATTCCAGTGAAAGAAATTACAACTTTCTCTTCATTTGTGAATGAAATTAGTTCTTTTAATTTATGAATTTTCCTAGATTTTTCTATCTGATGTCACAGTTTTAAACTGAATTTCTGGAAGAGATCTATAAGTATCTTTTCCTGGTAAATTTGTTCAGACAGTCCAAGTCTGGAAGTTTCCCCTGCATACTCTAGCAAATCTATATGGAGTCTGTGTATTAGTTTAAAGTAGGAAAGTTAAGTCTCACTGGGCTATGAAAATGTGGCTTCAAAAAGCATTTATCTGCACTTAAAAAATTTAAATACTTATGACTTTATACATAGAAAATCTTGATCCTTATGAAGTTTTTTGGATGGCTTGGTAATAATCTCTTCCTTTCCTTGTGTTTTGCCAGGCCTCTCAGACTTCCTCTTTGACGTAACTCACCCTCGTTCCCTGTATATTTTTAATATTTAATTTCTCTGTAGCTTCTTGTCTCTGGGCATCAGTGTCTCCCTGGCTATAACCATGGCTCCCCCTGCCTCTTTCTTCTCTTTTCTGTGTCCTTCTTGTGTCTTTCTACGTTGTTTAATACTTTCCAAGTTGTTCTGTTCCATGCATCCCTTTCCATGTACTGCACCATTTTCTTTCCTCAACATTCTGGTTTGTTAGGAATCCAGTTAGAGTGCTGAAAAGGCAAGCCATAGTTCAGCTCCATCTACAGGCTTAGGAATAAAGCCTGTTGTAACTAAGCACCCTAACAAAATATTTTTGCAGTGCAAATAAGTCCTCTGTGTGGGAGGCCAACTTTTCAAATGTGCAGTGTATCATTTGAAAAATTCCCTTGGGGCTGTGACCTCGTAGGCAAATCTCTTAGAAACTGGTTCCAAATGGCTTTTCATGGTGAACTGTCCAGACAGTGTCTGCTCAGCAAGGCTGTCTTTTAGCAGGCCAGAATCAAATCTTGGTTGTGCCTGTACATGTATTTTATCCTAGCCTGAATAAGGAGAAGTCAGCCTGCTTCACCCAAAGTGCCACTGCAGAAGAAGCTGGGACAAAAATCAGTGACTCCATTTTGACACAGGCAGGAAACAATGAGAGGGAGGGGGCCTTGTTTCTACAGCATAAATAACATTTTTGTGACTCCCATATCATGATTCAGCAGCTCTGATGTCAACTTACAGTAACAAAGGAGACGGGAGATGGTCTGTGTGGGAAGGAGTGTTGACAAAAGCATCTTGTACAACTTCCTCTGGGCTCCTCAGCTGTGTTATCAGGGGTGGGCAGCTGTGTAGGACAAGCCCAGCATTAGGGGAGCAAAGCCCCAGACTGCTGAGAAGAGGTCTGTGGCAAGAGCAAGAAACGAGGGTGGTAGATAAGCTTTCAAACTCAGGATCTGTGATCTTTGTGGGGCCATTGGGTCTGTCAACCAGCAGATACATTTGCTCAGTGTAAGTAAATGCCTGTGCTGGAAAAACCACACTGTGCACTAATCAGAGCACATCCCATTTCTGATAATGCAAAATTTGTGAAGCTCCAAAATACAGGATTAACCTAAAAATGTCATGGTTGGTTAAAACATTTTTAGATCCTTGCCTTATTAATTTGGGGTTCTCTTTTTTATGTGTTCAGATTTTTCAATTTTGTCAGTTTCTTGTTTTCAGATTTTTCAAGCTGCCTGATAAAAAACTTCTGAAAGAAAGAGAAAAACTGAGATTCCACAGGACCTCTCAGTATGCTGAGAGGTTTGGCTTCTGAGAAAACAAAACAAAAGATAAAATACAAAACACTTAGTGTGAAGTTGTGGGGAAAAAAAAGATTTGGCAGTACTGTATCTCACAACTTTTCTCAGCTATCTTTTCTCTGTCACTCATGTATCTGCTACTGTCCATATCCAACTACACTGGGATTGGTTTTCTAGACCCGATCTTTGAGATGCTATGCCTGCATCCCAGTTTTCTCCTAAGACTTATTTTGAGTTGGTGTCTACACAGCCTTTCTTGCCCCAGGCTGCTTATTTCTTTCTTCTAGTCATTCCTCTTGCTGTCTCTGCTAAATTTACTTCTGCCCACACCTTTTCAGCATTGATCACAGCACCAGGAAACCATTGCTGTGTACTGGATTGCTCATCTTGGATGTTGTGTATGAATTGTTCTGTTTAACCAAAACTTAACTCAGATTACTGGTAACAGTGAACATTAGCTGAGCTTCAGTGGCAATTCTCTTTGCTATTCTTGCTCTGAATCCTCCTCCATAATAATGTCTGCTGCTGAGTTTCAGTGTTGCCTGTGGCACTCCCACTATTGCTCCAGTCCTGGGTTTCTTTGCCAACTAGAAAAGAAAAAAAAAAAAAGGGCTTCCCCCACCTACTTTGAAGTACCTCAGATGAACTTTGCTATCAATTGCACTTTTTGTAGTACCAGCTTTATACAACTTCTGTCACCTTAGACAAACAGAGATGGAAAAACCCTGATCTCACAGTTTTCTTCTGTCTTTGAGAATGTATTCCATAATGCAGCATGTCAGAGTGAAACATAGCAGGAGACGTTCTCCTTGGTCTTCTTACAGAACTGTTTGTACCAGTCTACTGAGTAGTTTTGTATTTTACCCAAATAGAGACTGCATGGATTATTCAGGAGTCTGGAAGGAGTCTGTAAACCACTGATCTCTGCACTGCTGTGGCCTCCTCATTAGAAGAAAACTGGGCTAGGCTGTAATATCTGGACTTGGAATTTGAGTGGTAAATACTAATAATGGATCCTCCTGCATTTAAGAAGCTAGAAAATTTAATTCTGTCTCTGCTGGCTTGAGGTGGGCATTGTCCTGAATCACAGTATTACTGCTTTGGAAATCCTTTTGCACTCCGTGAACCCCTTCATTACAGGGGCCTGATACTTAACCCTTTTTGCCTACCATGCCTTAGAGTGTTTACACTGATCTCACAACTCTGCCAAGTGATGGCTACTCCACTTACAGGGTATGTAGCACTGTACAGTCTGGAGCTTGCAGCACTCAAGGTGAGTGACAACACAGGTCTCACTACTCGCAGTAGCTGAGAATGTGAAGCTTGGCACTAGCGTTCAGAATATGGACCTCACTAGGGAAGGATATAGATCTCACCCTGCGCAGAGAATGTAAGTGTGAATGTTGGTTATAAAGTATGTGTATGCCTTCAACACTGGTATTGAAACATCCATACTGACCTGCAGCCTGCCCTCTGTCACCTGAAGGGCAGGAACCATTGTTCAGGCTGTACCCTGGAGACAGGAAGAAGATGTGTTAGGCTGTAGCAATCAGGGTTTTCATTACTGAGCACTGGAGAACAGAATAAAACCCTCTTTCATGTTCAGAACCCAGCATTAACTACATTTAGATATAAGATAAAGACCATGTATCAAACACACAACACATAGAGGGTAATATTGTGGCCTCGTTATTTAAGTCTGAAACCTCAGCAAAGAACAAACCCACGCTGGTCTTCTGCTAGACATCTAGATTCTGCTAGACCTTCCAGCACTATTTGTTGTTCATGGTCATATAGATTTCCCTTCCTTTTCTCACTTACATTTATTAAGACTAGGTAGAGCACCTTTTCAGGATGAATCTCAGTTCTAACTTTTGTAAATCCTCTATGGCTCATCTGCCACATTTCACTCATCAGCTCTAACCTGCTCTCTGGTTGTATCTTTGCCAGACCAGGCCCGTCTTTTTTTTTTTTTCTCCAGCATGACACTGAAATCTGCCCAGATTAAACAGCATTCACCAGTCCATTTATCACGTTTTATCATATTCACAGCAGTCCATTTATCCCTTAGAAACACTCGTAAAGTGCAGTGGGTCATACTGGGTTCCCAGCTGGAAGTTGTGCATCTGTGCATGGAGGCAAGCATAAAGGAGTCACAGGGGCTAGTGGACAAACTTGTGGTGCACACAGAGTTAATATGCTGGCAGAAAGACTGAGGTTTACATCTGAAAAACCAAATATAAAAATAATATGATGAGTAAGACTAAAATTCCCTGTTCTGAGCTTCCATGGGGCTAGCTCCCTTCCCCCCCATTCAGGGCTCAGCAGTCACTTCTCCTTTTCTGCTCTGCCTTGCAGAAATGTGTCCTGGGATGAGTCAGAGCAGGACTTCCAGGCAGTAGTGTTACTGCATTTGGCTCCCACCAAACAGCAGGCAAAAAATGCCTACTGCTGGGGCCTCGCAGCTCCTTTCATACACTTAGAGGGCTCTCCCTCTGACTCACTTGTTATCCCTTGATACTGTTTTTTTCTCAGTCGTAGGATCATAGAAAACATTAGGTTGGAAAGGACCTCTGGAGGTCACTTAGTCCAGTCTCCTGCTCAAAGCTTCATGATTAGATCAGGTTGCTCAAGGTTAAGGCCAGCTGAACTTCTGAAGATCTCCGAGAGATACCACAGCAACCTTGGACATCTCTTCCAGTGCCTGACCACCTTTATTGGGAAGAACTCTTCAAAATCTTCCGGCTCTATCTATATTCATGGTCTGTCCCCGTTCTCTGCTTGCCTGTGCTCCATCTGTCAGTGCTTAACGTCTAGTCTTACACATGTGGGCTCTCCAGAGATGTTTCTCTGTGCCCTTTCCAGACATCTTGCTGAGGCTCTGCTACCTTCTCTTTGCAGTTAGTGCACTTTCAGGGCACCATTCACATCCTACCCTTCTTCAAAAGCGAGCTTCTGACTGTACAACAAGAAAAAATACGTTTAAGAATGTCCTGGGGACAGAGTGCAGAGAACACTATTAGGTGTGAGGAAGCATGAATTTATGAAGCCGCTCTGATCCCTTTATTAGCAAAGTTTTATGGTGGATATTCAGCTGGCAGAATGTGTTCCTAGGAAAGAACACACCCCTGCAGTGGCTAGAGAGCCAGACTCCTTCAACCAAAGCAGATGCTTGCCAGGCTTTCGTGAGCCGCTCAGGGCCTAAATCCCACTGAGGCTGTGCCTGGCTAAAGGAAAGTCTCCCAGAGTGTCAGAGTGACTGGGAGAAGTTTTAGTACCATCCCTGGGCTTGGGGTGTTCCCATCCTGCCAGCATGCCACCTCGTCTTCATGGGGAGAGGCGACTGCCGGTACAGCCATACCAGCATCATTCCCCAACCCTGACTGCACGCAAAACCCAGGTACTACGCTGAGCTGTAGACTGCGATGGCAAAAGAAGTCATCACCGAGCTCTTGCTGTGAGGTGCCATGTAACTCCCTGTGGCATTTGGGTATTTTACAAAGGCCACTCATGTAGTATTACCTTTGGGTTTAATTGCTTGTGTCCAGTAGCTGTGGGAAAGATCAGATCTAATCTACCAGGTTATATCTTCCTCCCTACCCTGACGGTGGTGAAATTCCCTACTTCCCCACTGAAAGACGCTTTAGCTTCTTTAGGGAAAGGGGAAGTTGGTCCGGGCCCAAGGATCTGGTTTTGCAGGCAGGTAGCACCTCCGTGCGGTGTCTCTGCAGAAATACAGCTTTATCAGCATCGCCGCTTTTCCCAGCACGGCATCCAGCTGCTCCCCAGCAACCGTGAGCTACAAACTCCAGGAACCTCAAGAAGCAATTAGGTGTGTGACAATAACTGGTTTTCCGTTTTTCCTTATACATTTATTCCATCTTTTTACTTCAGCCTGAATGCTCTGAACAGATTTTTCAGATCGGTGACCCAGCCAAAAATGTACTACTTTATCAATCAAAGCAGGACTTTAAAAAATAACAACGATAAAAAAAAAATCAAAAGTAGTGCTTTTGAAATCAATCTGTTTGCAGAATTTGTTGCTAATTGACTAATACTTTTGAGTGACCGAATTTTTCAGTAAAAAAATTATTTGCCCAAAAGATGTGCCAAGTTCCATTGATATCTCTTGGCTTTTGTGATGTACAACATGCCAGCCTTTGGGGGCTGTGCATGAAGCGTACTCCACACCTCTGTCTTCATGGGTGCCAGTGAGCTATAATGGGTTTACAGTTTTTTTACTTGAAAGCTGCTTCAATTCCATCATTGCCCCACTCTGGCAAGAAAGACACAAGAAACCACAAAGATTGTAAACAAGGGTAAGCATTGGAGGCACCCAAGTAAAGATTTTAGAAGGGCAAGAAGATCAGTTATATGTCAAAGAGAACTGGATATATGGTGACTGGTTTTGTTAGTCTGCCTTTAAAAAAGTGATCTGGTTTCAGGGTTTTGGTTTTTTTTTTGTTTGTTTGTTTGTTTTGTGTTTTTTTTTTCCTCAGCTGAAGAAATAATTCAGTAAAGAATACAGAAACCTAAATGTCATTTTCAGAGAAATCAGACTGAAGCAGCTCTGTAGCTTGGGGGAGGCAGGAGAAGGTCCCAGATCCCTGCTCCGGTCATCTAGTTGCTATTGTGACAAAATACCAGCTTTTGGCCATGGTGTGTTAGCAGCTGCTACCTGATGACACAGGTGCGCATTTTGTTCAGAATTCTTCCTGTGTTGGCTTACAGCAGAATGTCATAAAAACTGAAACTCTTGGAGTGAAATCCTACATCACTGAAGTCAAAACCAAATTACCACTCATTTCTCTGAGATCATAACACTATTGATTGCAATAATCTGAAATTCTCAGTGTGGCTTGGTTTACCTGAGGAGGTGCCTGTTGTAACTGTGATAATCACAGGTATGATCCATCAGCACAGGCAACTGTGCCACTGGAGCAAGGCTCAGGAAGGCTGATGGTAGTTATTCAGGCAGTAGGAAGGTGGCTGTGGAACACAAGAACCATAAATCCTACAACTCGAGAACAAAATGCAAAATACTTTTTCTTTAAAAAATCACTTTCAGGATTCAGCTTCCTTTATAAACATTCTGGTGGCAAGTGAGAAAGATGTAGCTTTTCTTAAACTGCATTTGCAGCACAGTAGCACGTAGGATTGCGTTCCCGTTACACAAATGCAGAAAGAGCAGCTCAACCAGTGCAGGTGACTGTGGCTGACTTAATTCCTAACTCCTGCTCCGGGGCATGACATTGGTGTGATGTAATGAGGCTAGGGCGAAACTGTAGAAAGAAGCGTCAGCATCAGCAGCGTCTCCGTGGGGAATGGGATTCATTCCGGAAACTGGAGTGAGAAACAAGTTCTATGTGTCAGGGAAAATGGTTAAGAGTTGGAACTAACAGGTACATCAGTACGTTTTGCAAAATGTCTGTATTGGAAACCATATAGCTCCAAAGTAGCTCAGTTTGTAAATCTTTGTTCTCCTCTGACCTACTTTCTTGAGCACGTGCAGTTTCTGCCAATCGCTGTAAGAACCGTGGGCATTCTTCACCACTAGCAGTCAAGACACCAGTGCTCGTGGAGCTCGGCGGTTACTGAAGTGTCATCATGAAGGTTGTGATGAACCTGTAAGGAGGAGGCAAGTATGTTTAAAAACTACTCTATCTTTTAAAAACATTTGGAGGCCAAGTCCTAGGGGAGGCTGCCATACGTTCTGCTCTAACAACTTCCAGAAATTCTGCTCGAAACCAGGTTTCCACTGTGCTCATCTTCACGGATCTGCAGCCCAAAGAATTTATAATCCGATTAGACAGATTACCAAAAAAAAAAAAAAAAAAGTGAAAAGATCTCAGTAAACACATTCTAGAAAGCCAGGTCTTCCACAGCACGCGTGTTTCGGTCCCACCGCCCAGCAGCAGCCCGTGCTGGGGATACGTAAAACCCTCTCGCTATCTCTCCGCCGTGCCAGCTGTAAAGGGCCGTTTGCAAGGACTTCGTTCCCGCCGAGGCACCGAGGGCCCCGGCGCCGGAGCTCGGGCTGCCTTCCCCTTCCTCGGCCGGGGCTCTTGGGGCGGGGAAGTGCGCGTTGCACGGGCCGGACGGGGAGCGGGGAGGAAGCCCGGGCCGGTCCGGCCCGCCCCCCCCCACCCCTCCCCGGCGGCGGCGGCGGCCGCGGCCGGAAGCGCGCGCAGCGGCGGGTCCCCGCCG
>JANZLQ010000032.1:21465353-21480282 GCA_026212715.1 Elanus axillaris
ACTGGGGGGGGGGGGCATGGGGAAAAAAGGAAATGCAGGTAACAGAAACCTGTGTTGGCCAGGGAACTAAACACTGTGTGGGTTGGGCTAGAGCTTGTAGTATCAGTGTATCTCCTTCACCCCTCAGAGAGCCAGGGTTGTTGAAACCTGTAGTGATAATATCTCTCTGCTTCAGCAAACTGATAGCATAGATGTCAAGTGCTGCTGTATCCCACCTGTTGAGAAACCAAGAAATCATTTCCCTACTGAAAATGTGAGAGGGGAAAAGGATGACCTGGGTTTCCCAGACTTCCTTGCACCTATGTCCTGGGATTTCAAATCTGCCAGGCCTTTAGTCCTCTTCTTCTGCATGGCTCTAGCACTGCCAGCAGAACCTCCTGTCCTTTTTTTTTTACCTTTTCTGCAGTGGTTCCCAAATGATTCTCTTCCTGCTGTAGCTTGTTTGCTTTTGCCAGACTGTCCTGAAGCATAAATATTTCCTTGACCCATGTAAGCCCCATTACAGAGTCTTCTGTTCTTCCACTGCAATGCAGTCTCCATTCCTGCAGCCAGGCTGAATGGATCATTATCTCACAAGCTTGGCTGTAATTGAAAAGTTTATAGCTTTGGGCTTAATAACTTGCCCAGGTGTGGCAGAAAGGGGAAGGTGAGTCTGTAGCTCCACCAGATGGAGATTTCATGTCAGGGCTTGCTGCTCAGTAGATACAGCTGCAGGTTTTTTGTTGATGTAATCTTCACTTGCCTCTGGAGCTCAGGGAAATTCCCAGTGTTGTCAGGAAATATTCTGAATTGCACTATTGAAGCAAAAGGGGTGGGGACATCACTCTGAGTGTCCTGAGATGAGGATATGTGTTAGATCAAGAATGAGCAAGTTAAACTGATTTGCTTTGAGATATGTTTACTCCTTGTTCCTTGCAGGAGGAGGTGTTTGCACTATTGTTTCTTGGTTTTTTATCTTGGAACTGCTTGTTAAACTGTCTGGGGCAGGGTGGGTTCACATGTGCGGAAACACTGTGTACTTGATAACGACCTGAAGATTTCTCTCTTTTCCCTCAGGAGAAGGGCAGAGCTTTCAGCAGCAGAAGCTTCTGGGTCTCTGGGTGATCATTGGCTTCCTGACCTTCCTGGTGCTAGAGAAGATCTTCCTAGAGAAAGAAGAGAAGGAGTGCCCTGGTGTGGTAAGTTAGCAGCCAGAGGGAAGAGAGTGCCGTTATGTTTGGGGCACTGTACTAAACACCTCATCTGCCCTATCTGAGAGGCTCAGCAAATGATCCTGGAGCTGTTGAGTAGCTTGTCAATACCGTTTGGGAGCTTTTATGCCACTTCTTTGACACTGGGCTGTAGAAGAAGGTGTTTCATCTCCAGGCTTTGGTTTTGTGGTTTTAGATGAGATTTTTCACCTCTGGGCTGGTTTCACTCTTGATGTGGTATGTGTGAAAGAGAGCTCCCCTTTTGTGGGGACTAGGAGCCAGAGTTGCTCTGCAGATGAGACTTTTCCTCAAGTAAGCTTTGAGGGATGACAGCTTGCTGTTGCATGTTCCACTGAGCCATCGTGACTCACTCCCCTTCTCGATCCTCAGTCAGGACAGAGGCAGCCTTCTCTGGAAGATGTTCCTTGCTACCCCTTCTTCTTGGGTATGGCCTGGACCAGGTGTTTTTTCAGGTGACTTTGTGGTAGAAGAGGTTTGTGGTTAGCCAGGTAATACTAAGTAACGGTTCAGAGGAGAGTCACCCAGCTGCAAATGTGCAATGTAGACGGCCAGAAGGTAATTCCAAGATGGAAAGTATCTAGTCCTCAGACATCTGCACATTTCTTAGCAGCAGCTCCTATAGAGTGTTCAGTCCTTTCTGTGCCATGACTTTTGAGAAGTGAAACCCTTGTCTTTCCAGTGGAACCTGGCTCATGCCAAGGGGGCGTGACTCCAATTCTTCCTCTCTCTTTCTACCTTCCTTCTCTTGGTGATTGGGGAAGTCTTTGTTCGTGTTGTCTCGCAGGGCAGATGTCACAAATGCTCTCTGAAATCTGTCTTATTTCTGGCAGTACTGGGGTACCACAGCTGCTGACTTGCATTGTAAGGACAAAAGGATTAAGGGTGAAGATTGGATTTCTGACCCTGCTCATACATCACTGACAAAAAGGCAGTGACAAGTTGTTTTCCCCTGATTTAGGGCTGTGATTCCAAAGCACCAGCTGGAAAGATTCCCAATGGAAGTGGCTACCCGCTGCCAAAGGTGGCAGGCCAGTCCCAAAGAGCAGGAACAGGTTCAACTCAGTGTAATGGCTCCTCTCTCCAGTCTTGTCCAACAGACAACAGAATCAAGGTAAGAGACCCACAAACTGACCTTCACATCTTACATTTTCAAGGCACATATTTTAACATTCAGTCAGGAGTTGTCTGCAGGAAGAACTGTGCCTGAGTGGGAACCTGTCTTTGAGTGAGTTGTGCTTAATTTTGCTCTGTCAAAGTGTCTGTCCAGGTCACAGCAGGGAGCAAGTAGTGGACTTGGAGAAAATCTGCACTGCAGCTTATGCAAAAGAGGCCAAGTCACTATTGTGAAGGCATAAGACTGATGATGTGTGTTTTGGCTGAATCCTGAGACCAACGTACAGTACTTTCACATTTTGGTTTTCTATATCTTGTAGTCATTATATCTTTATTTGCTTCAATTTTTGTGCCGTGATTTCTCTCTTCTCTAGTGCCTGCACTGTAGCAGTTGTGAGCTGCACGTTTCCTTTTAAGGCACTTTTTGGAAGCATTTTGACAGTTGAAGCTATCCACTGTAAAACTTAGAAGTTTAGTTTCTCAGATTAGCAGTTTATCTGCTGCCTAAAAGGGCTTCTTATCCACTTCTGCCTCCAGACCTGTATTTTGCATCACTTCCTGTGCACTGGACCTTATCTGACCCCACAGTGAGCCTATTCAGGGAGCTAAACAGGCAAAGAATTTGCTTTTTTTCTCCACCCCCCGCAACACCCCCAGTTTATTTTTCTCCTAACTTAACTTCTTGAATCAGCTTGGCATGTAGACAGGCAGCCTGTAGTGTTGGGATAAGGGAGATCAGCAAGCGTGTAGAATTGGAGGTGGAGGAGGGAAAAAGAATACTGTACCATTGGGCAGTGGCTAACCTTTAGATTGGATTCGCTTTCAGTTTTGTGTTACTGTCTTTGCACTGCAGAAACCCTTGTCTGGGTGAATGTTACAAGCAAGGGAGTAAATGACCGCTTTGGCAAAGGAGGACCTATAATTTGAGTCTGAAAGCATATAAAAATGTGCAAAACTGTAGGAGAGTAACTATGAACAGAAAGTGTGGTTGCGTGAAGTAGCCCAAACCTGGATATGTGGTCAGTCAGAGGCTCTTCAGTCTTTCTATTTTAAATTAGTTTTGCTGTAACTTTGTATCTCTTGCTACACAACCTGAAAGATATGCTGAGGTCACTGGGTACTTTTGATATCTGTCACATTCACGTAATCTGTACAGAACACTGCACAAACTGCAAGGTGCCGCCGTGTTGTTTCTAGAGGTGATAGCAGTGAAGAAACCAGTATTACTGCATTATGAAACACTGTGCCATTATTTTAAAAAGGTTTGTATGAGGAACTATGGACTTAGAAGATGGTTAACCTACCACTGATTTCAAGTAGAAATGAAACGCTGGTGGGGGACACAATTGCTCAGGGCCTGGTCCTAATGTGAAAAATAATAATGTGTTTAATGCTAATTGATATGATCTTACGGAAGATAAATTATTGTCAACCAGACATTTATTCCCTGCCTTTTATTTGGTCCTAAGATTGTTTGATACAGGGAATGACACTGACAAATGTGTATGAAACATAATTTTCTGCCATATTCTAATAAAAGTAGTACTGCATGCAATCAACTTTTGCTAATATTAGCTGTATTAAAAATAGGTTATTCTATATTATCGACAGCGACTGGATTAATGCAGCTCCCCTCAAATCTGTTCACTGGTGGTTTATGATTTTTCTAAGTGATTATTTATAAAAACTGTATCTTCATGTTTGCAGATACTACTATATTACTTAAATGGCACATTGTGACTGCATGAGGTCAGCGATACCAGCTAAACCAAGTAACTTCATCAAAAGAGCTGAATTTTTAACTTGTTTTGATACATGCAAATATTAAGGAATGGATTAAGAAAGAATGCAGGTCTTATTTACCAGATAGGGACAGTTTCTAAGAAGTCAATGCCTTGGAAAAAGGTATGAGAATCACGATAGGAAATTGTTTGAATGCATTCTTCCATTATGATGCTACATCCAGGAGGATGGGTGAGTAGGAAATACTGTGTAAGAGAAGAGGCGAGTGTTCCTCTTTCTGTAATGAAATACCTATCTGACTGGTAGTGTTGTTCACAATCTCCAAAACACTACTGATAACTTGTAAAGGGGTCAGGAAAGAGCTGAAATAATTATTTTAGATTTGCAGTACGTGAAAAGAAGTGGTTTTCTTTAGTCTTCAGCTCTATAGACGTGATAGATCAGGGGCAACTTAAAGTATACAGATGACCCATGTAAGACGCATGACTAAATTTGATACCAAACAGTAGCAGACTAGAAATCAGATGACTCTGTAACTGAGGGTAACTTGCCAGTGGACCAACTTACCTTAGAAACAGTAGATTCTTTGTCACTTGTGGACTTTTAGATATGATTTAAGCTGCTTTCTATGAATTACGCTATAGTTGAAGAAACAATGGGCTTCATGCAGAAATTGAATGAGATTCTTTCAGTTGTGTTATGTAGAAGGTCTAGACAACTGTGGAGAGCCTTTCTGTCTTTAAAATCCGAACACATCTATTCAGTCTTATAGACTGTTGTCAATATGTGTGAAATAGAAACTAATGAGTTAACGTGTGTAGTTTTAACTTTCTACCTTCTGAGCATATAATCTGAATATTTTAATAGTCTTTCTGGTAGGGGGGGAAATTACTAAAACTACCAAGATATTCTTGCGTTGTTAGCCTGTTTCCTTAGGCAACAACATAAGCAGTCATTCCATCTGTCTGTCCATCTGTTCTGCCCTTCATTTTCAATAACTTTTGAACCCGTAATTAATTTTCCTGGAGTTCAAGAGAGGATAGAAGTCTTGAGGGTAATCAAATTTCTGCAAGTTCCATAAAAATCAGCATGGCAGTAGAGGAGGTATGCAAACTAATCCCCTATTGAAAAAACTGGCAGAAGTTCCATGCTGCATGGCAGGTCTGCCTGGTTGGCAGATCAGCAGGTAAGTCTCCCTGCCCCTCCATGGTGGGGAAGTGGCTGTCATGCAGTGCAGGGTGTGGAAGGGACATAGAGAGAAACAGCACTGCTGGAAGTGAGCCAGGTAGGTGCTTGCAAATAAAAGAGAGAAAGCCATAGCAAGCCAGACTTCTTTGGTTCTACTGTTCACTCAGTAACCCCCTTTTTTTCAGAAAACAAAAAGGGAAAGATACTGTTTAAACAAAGTCACCCTTCAGGGCTTAATGATAGTAACCTGTAATCAGTCGTCCTTTGTCCATGTATATTAGAACATCTGCTCTTTAGTTGCTGCTGTAATGATTTGTCGTAGCTTGAAAGCTGCAGGTGGGAGGCTTCCTTTGCACCCAAACATAGATCAGTTCTGTCCTCCATCGCAGCCTTTATTCCCTCAACAAGTAAAAACATTGTAGAGGACTTTTGCCTTGCTTATTCTTTCTTTTTCCCTGTGGCACACGGGGTCCTTGCTGATTTGTAGAAGTGTGTTTTATTGCACAGTGACATTAATTCTGAAGCAGGAGCATAAACGCTTCATCTGGCTGTGTTCTTTATGAGCAACGAGAACATCCTATTAGGAATTCGCAGAATGTAAATGTCAGAGGCTCATAACTGTCAAATCAACTCAATTTATTTCTGAGCACTCCAAGGCTTTGCTTCTTTCAGTGACAGCTTTTGCCCAAGCCACTGACAAGAAAAAGTCATAATGTTTTAATCATGAAGTCTATTTTTTCCCCATACAGTGGTATGGGAAAGCATTTTTGTGTAAAACTTATGTGAATAATTATTACTAGCCTGTGGGGGAAAACACAATCACATAAAATCCCAACATGAAAAGGAAAAATTTTAGACAGTCATATTTGACTGAAAATGAGGAATGAGAAGTAAAACTGCTGTGTTCATGGGTCTGCCTGCGCGCATCCTTTTGTGTTCCCCTTCTTACAAGAACATGCAGGGAACTTCTGCATCCATTGTGGAGATGTTACTTAGATTATTACTTAAATGTGATCTGTAGTTAGGCTTTGCTTAATTCTTTATTTTCATATTTAATCATCAATGTACTTTTAAAAGTTTAGAGCCTATAAAGATGTCCTGAGATTGTACAGTAGAAATGTCCAGCAGAAGGGACAGAGACTTGACAGAAAGCCCCACCTGAGCTGCAGCATACAGATGGCAGGAAGAAAAGATGCCCCAAGCAGAGTTTGATAGAAACAGGGAAAAGTGGAAGACCAAAAAGGGCTCATGAAACCCATCAGCACTTGTGTTTTTCCAGCTGAACTTTGGCATCTGATGCTATGGTGAAGTAAGATGTTAATGCCTCACAGTTTCTAGGCTGTCTCTCTACTCACTGGATGGTGCCCTATATCTATCTGGAGTTAATGTATGCCAGCTTAGTTCTTGCACTTGAGAGACAGCCTGATGTATGGGCTAACACCTGGTTTGATAATAATTTAAACTGCAATGCTGTATGGTGAACTACAGTATCTCAGGACCCACATGCAGTAGTTTTTGTTAAATCTGGAAAACAACCTCTGAGCAAAAGAGCTGGGGTGGTACCCTCATAAATCACTTTAGGTCAAATACTCAGAATGTGTCTGGAGGTGACCATAGTTAGCACGATAGGGAAGTCTAACATGGAGATGTACTTGTGAGGAAGGAAGCTGCTTTATGCTTAAAATTTTAAGAAATGTGTTTATATGCAAATGCATATGCTATCCAGCCTTCTAGTAGGTGTTTTTTTGGTGACTGTCATCCCTATCTTCTCTTTTTATTCTTTGTTAAGGGAAAGCAAACCCACAAGCACAAGCTTTTTTAGTACAATGTTTGAAGGTTTGTTTAGTTATAAAAAGCAATTTTAGCAGCATTTGTTCTGTTGCATTGTTCTTGCCAGGTTTTGAAGAGAAGATATTTAATAGTTGAATATTAAACTACATGACTAGAAAACAAGGTCAGGTCATATTTGAAGCCAGTCACCTGTGTAGATTAGTCAGTGTTACCTAAAATTGGTTCGATTTAGAATCATATATTCTTGCATTTTGGCTTTTTTTCCTTTCTCTTTTTCTGTTTCTAGAGCTCTTTGTCATTTGCTTGAGAAGATTATCCTAATCTCAGACAACACTTGCCTACCTTAGGTACTCTGAAACTGAACATAACATCTAATTTGTACTTGAGCACTGACATAATTTAAGATCTTCACCACGAGTGCCACGTCCTCACCTTTCCCATCTGATCATGACTCTGTACAACCTGTGTCTAAGTCTAAGCCATGTGCTTTCTTTTATCTTGTTATGTCTCTTCCTTTATCAGGGGCTCTTCCTTCTATTTGCAGATTAGTGGATACCTCAATCTGCTGGCCAACACCATTGATAACTTCACACACGGCCTGGCAGTAGCAGCCAGCTTCCTGGTTAGCAGAAAGGTAAGGTTTCTCTCACTAGTTGTGTACTGAACTGGAGAAGCCTCTTCTCAAGTGTGATGCAACATGCAAAAAAAACCAAAGATGTGAGGAGTTCCCTCCTATTTTCTGGAAGTTTCTGAGAAAATGGAGGCTACAGTAAAAAACAACCCTATCCTGACCCTCTGATGCAGAGCTGCTTCAAACTTGGGATGTGTTAGTCATTTGTTACTAGCATTAGGGGAAGGGTTAGCTCATCTACCCTTTCATTGAATAGTTCTAAACTCTGAGTAACATGTCTTAACTTGGAGAAAGGGGCCTTGACATGCTGATGAAAGTGTCATCTCTCAAGAGCTGGGGACTGCTTCCTAATCACCTTCTCTCTGCTACAGGTTGGGTTCCTAACCACAATGGCCATTCTCCTGCATGAAATCCCACATGAGGTGAGAGGCCTTTGTATCCTGCCACCATGAGGGATTACAAGGGTGCTTCATCTATTAAGAGGAGGGCTGGGTTAACATTTTCTTGTCCCTTTGAAAGCTGCTCCCTCTGGGAGACTGGCAACATGGAAAACTAGAAACAGCCTTGAAGCACTGGTCTTGTTATGGATGGCTGTTGTAACTGAGAACATTCACATTCATATTCATTAACTGTCAGCTCTTGGCTTTTTCAGGTTGGAGACTTTGCAATCCTACTTCGGGCTGGCTTTGACCGCTGGAGTGCAGCCAAGATGCAGCTTTCCACAGCTCTTGGAGGTATTCTAGGAGCCTGCTTTGCAATATGTGCTCAGTCACCAAAAGGAGCAGGTACGGCTCCCTGGGACCTCTGCAGGGGGGGGAGGAGGGGGCCTATTGTCCCCATGTGTGTATCTCTTTTCCCTTCTCTGTTCTCTCCCATGGCTTTGTCTCAGTAATAACAAAAGCTTTCTGTCTTTGTGCAGGGGAGACGGTAGCTTGGATCCTCCCTTTCACTTCTGGAGGATTTCTGTATATTGCCTTGGTAAATGTTGTGCCTGATCTCCTGGAGGAAAAGAATCCTTGGTAAGTGCTCCCTTCTGTTGTGCTGCAGTAATTCTTGCTGCCAGGGCTCAGGGATATAACCCTTACCCATGCCTGTTCTGGGAGCACATGAATGCCAGCTTTCCAGTTCCCATGGGCAAGGCTGTAATCTAGATAGATGGCTGCGATAGCTGTTATGTTTATGGGACTACAAAGACCCTATAAAACGTGAGAATCTTCAACTGGATCAGTCCCAAAGGTTGTGCTAGTGCAGTATGTAGCATGACCAGCTAGAGCAGATTGCTCAGGAACATGTCCAGTAAGGTGACCCATGCCCCAGTCTGTCCTGTCAGCTTCTGGCATGTACTGATTTGGGGACTGTCTAAACCAGGGCCCCGTAGAGGTGTGCATGTCTGATAGCCACGCATGAACCTATCCTTCACGTGCTTCTATCATCCCTTTTTGACCCTGTCCATTACTTTGGGCTTCTGTGATCTCCCTTTGGCAGCAAGTACGCATAGTTTGACTGCACTGTGTTAAATGATTCTTCCTATTATTTTTTTTAGCCTCTTGCTTATTAATTTTGATTAGATGTCACTGTGTTGCTGTGTGAGTAGAAAATAGTTTTCTTCTCCTTGTTGTTCAGTATTTCATGGTCTGTTACTGTATCCCACCTCAGTCATCTCTCTTCTACACTGGTATATATATTCTGGTATATTTGGTCTCCCGTCATCTGTATCATTGTAGTTTCCTGCAGTCTGATTAAGGCTGTAGCAGGTCCAAAGCTAGCTGTGCCACAGCAAAGGCCCTCTCAGATCTTCTGGCAGAGCTGCACCTGAACATTCCCTCCCTATTTCAGTTGCAGTGAGACAGGTAACTTCAGTAGTTGACATAAGAGGCCTTGGCTCACCTAGTTAATTTTGACCATAACAGTTAAGTGCTCAAAATCCAGCTCCACAGTTATATCTGAGGAGGCAGGAGCTTCTGGTGAAGAAATGTTCATGACCAGTTGAGAGCTTGCCTTTGGGTTAGTAGCCTTTTGTGCTGGCAGAGCTGTTGGCAGAGTATGTAGAGGTGGTAGGTACATAGTTACGTCAATCCAGCAAAAACCTGAGATGGTGCTAAAATAATGGAAAAATTAATCATCTTTTTAAAATTTATTTTTGTAACTGTTGTTGTTAGCTGGACGAGGTCCCTAAAGTGTCTGTGAACATGCTGCAGAAGTGCTGGTTCTCTTGTGAGGGAAAGGACAGGAATATACCTGGGTAGCTGGATGACAGAGTCAGTTTACGTTGATTTTAAAAGCTGAAGCTGGGCCTTGCAGCCGAGTGGAACAAATACATGTCAGTTTATAGACAACTTCTTTGCTTGGGGTGCTGGGAAAGAGTCTTCTCGTCTGTGTTACTGACTTCATACAGCTGTTGTGTTCTCCTTGTGGTAGATTTGGACGGACAAAGAACAAACCATTTGTGAGCCTCTACACTGCTGCCTGTTGGGATTGGTCTATGGCTCCTCCTAATTTTGCTGTTTCTTTCCCAGGAACTCCCTGCAGCAAATTCTGCTCCTGTGTACAGGCATTACAGTCATGGTGCTACTCTCGCTCACAACTGAGTGACCTCTGCGCAGACCTCATGATGCCTCCCAGAGCCACCACAGTGACTCTGAGCTGTTACAAAGCAATAAGGAACACTATTGTTACTTCCTATGTGTGTGTGCAGATCTGGCTGCTAGTATGAGAAGCAGGTGAGAAAGAGGTCTGGATGTGCAGGACTTCATTCCCTGGCTCTCCTATCCCTGTTCTGCTAAAATCCACACATCAGGGCTTCCATTTTGTTGTTGTTTTGGTTTGGTCTTTATGGAGCAAAAGATACAGTAAGTAGCAGAAATGAACTGAACAGCTGCTCCACAGCGAATGGACAATGTTTCATTCAGTTCATTCTGATGAAACTTCACCTCCCAAGCTCTTGTGTGAAAACAACAGAGGCGATTCCTGTAGCTGATGAAAAGGAAGGACTTTTCCTACTACTCTAAGGGCTGGAGCCAGAACAGGGATGGCAAAACAACAATAAACTAACCGCTTTAGACAGAACTCCTTACCCATGAGAAGTTAATGGTGCTATGAGGTAGAGGGGAGAGGACCCTTTCCAACTTGATCTCCGGCTTTTCATTGACATCACTTGTTCCTAAAGGTAGTATTAGCCTCAGCAGTCCACCTCTTTGGTCTATTTTGTATTTGTTTATGCTGAAATCGAGCCAAAAGTGTGAGGCACTTTAGGATAGGTCACGACAATTAAATGGTTCAGCTTGGAGATTACTTGCCTCAGCCCTAACCACTCCAATAGCCAGCACAGCCTAACTGTTTATCTGAAAAATGGTCAGTAAATGTTTCTTCTGTCGCCGTACTACCAGCTCAACTATGTCTGGAAAGAAAAGCCATGTAGCTGTTGCAACTGAGCTCCCTCTCCTCATGTCCATTAGCTGAATGCGGCTCTGAGCCTGCTTTTGAGACCTGACACCCACTGCCTGCCTCAGACCACATTTCAGAGTTCTCTTGCGGTGTACCATGTTTGCCCTGCCTGGCATGCTACAGCAGCCCTTGACTGTCATGGCAGAGGTCTGGGCAGTTTGGGCAACAGTCAAACACTACAGCCTGGTCAGCAGCCGATAACCCTTAGTTATCTTTTCCTTTGTTCATTGTAGACTATTTAAGAGCATGCTATAACCAAAAAATATAGATGGTAGCCTGTTTCTGGGCTTCTTACCTCAGAGTGGGCTTAGTCTGTTGGGGATGAATGGATAAGAAATAATACTGACAGTCCTTAAAGGAAGGGGCGCAGCAGCAAAGAATACTGGGGGGAGGGTGAAATGGGAAGGGTGAAAAGATTTTAAAAAATGGGTCTAGAAAAGCTGTGTGCTAAGTAAGGAAAGAAAAGGATATGAAAGGCTGACTGACTATAAGTATGCTTTAAGAAGAGTTTTCTGTGATGCCTGGGATAAAATTTTTGGCAATTTGAGACTAATAAAATAAATGACATTTCTAGAGCTTTCCTGCATCCCCGCTCACAGGACTGACCAGGCCATCATTCCACAGGGATGTTTTGTTGCCACAGAGATGTGCACAATTACTAGATCACCCCTTCTGCAGAGCTTATCCTCGCTTTGCTTAAATCTGTTTAAAAGCAGGTCTAATTGAACTAGCAGAGTCATTGGACACAAAACAGGTGCCACAATGTGAATTGCCCCAGCTTGGCTCTGTCTTTAAACAGCTTTTGTAAATCAGTACAACTCTCCAGTCTGCACAGGGCCTTATCAAGAGGGCTCATTGCTTGAAAGGGTATTTTGGGTCAGAGCAATGAGGCAGGTATACTGCCCACAGCACAGGCATTTACTTCCCTAAGAGATTCCTGAAATGTTGACACAGTTCTTTTTTTATGACAGCTCCTGTCCTACTTTTCAGAGAGCTCTGGAGAGCTCATGCTTGCAGTTCTCCCTGCCCAGGAACTGCTGTCTAAAATTTTTTCAGAATTCTTTACCCCAGGCTTACATCAGTAACTAGTTTTACTGCAACAACGAGGGAGGCTTAGTGCAATTTTTTTATTCCTCTTTACAAAGTTGCCTTCCTTTGCCAACTACTCCCTCTATCATTCAATTGTCATGGTAGCATCTGCTTCCTGCTTTCCTGGAAGGAGGATTAGTCTGATCAGCCTGCAGGGACTGGGGAACTATGCTAACCCTCTAGTTCTAACTTTGGGGGCTCCCCCCCCCCAGGGACTATAGCTAAGCAGACCCTGTAGTAGGGCTCTGGAGGAAGCAGGTTTGCACAGAAAGATGTGCCTGTCGTTTCCCAAGATGACTTTCTCAAAATGAGGCTGGCATTTAAGTTGAGGCATTGCCAGGTGAGTGCCAGTGAGTTGGCGTTGTTGCATCAGCATGGAGCCTTGCCAAGACTGAAAACCACAGTCAGGATTTTGTGCTCAGCATTCAGGAATGTGAAGTGGGTGATGCTGAAGAAAGAATTTCTGAGTTGTTTTTCTTGGCTGCTATCACAGGCCTGGACAGTCTGCGGTTGTTGGGAAGATACCCTGGTAGGAGGTAGCATGGAGCTTGTGGGAGGGGAGTGGTCATTAGTTTACTACTACATCAGCCCTGGGGCTGAGGATGGAGAGCCTTGGGAGGAAATGGAGCATGACTCCACCATATTTGTCACTTTTGGAAATGCAGAGAGAATTGTATTTTCTAGCTCTATTTTTTCAGCTGCTCTTATGCATTTTCCCCCTTCATCTGTATTGGTCTGCTCTGCATGGAGACAATAGAGATGAAATAAATGGTTTTCCATGTGGGTTTGTGGTTTTTTTTTGTTGTTGTTGAAACTATTACTTTTCTTTGAATTACAAATTCAATGCGAATTTCATTTGAATTATAGAGTAGTATGTCTGGGTTAGTCTAGAGAAGTCTGGGCTCTGTCTTGCCTTCCTTTCTACTCCTCAGGCTTTTACAATTGAAAGAAAAGGTTCTAATCCACTTTCCTGTTCCTGCTGCCGTGGCGCTGTGGGCCAGGAGCAGTGTGGTTTGATCATTAATTCTTGGCTGCTGGTCTGGGTTCCCTGAAAAGCATCACCAAGTGAGCCGCTCCTCTTTGAGGGGAGTGCTTGCATTGTAGCTGACTATCCAGAGAGCTTTTCAACCATACTTTGTGGTTATCAGTTATTTTTTTTTAATCTAAAAACCTCAAGGCCTATCTGGTATCAGTTAGCACTAAGCTGGTTATTTGCCTTGTGGGACAAAGGTGTGCTCATCAAACATATGTGGGAATTGCCCAGAAAGGACTAAAAGGATTTTCTATACCCTTCAAAAACAGTTTCAGAGCATGCCTTATCCCACTCTTAATTTGAAAGAATTTCAGCCTATAAATACTGAATGGTAGTACATGGATAGCTCTTGGTTCTTACTGGAAGTCTTCTTTAGGAAGAAAGAAACCCAAGAGCTGGAAGAAAATGAAGGCGGGTAGGTGATCAAGGGCATGATTTTATGGTCTGGGGACTTTGCCAGCAATCTACATTTTGGAATCCCTCCCTGGCATTGCCATGCTGCACTCTTTGGCTGTGCTGTGAGCCTCCCTCCCCCATCCCTTTGTCCTTCTCAAAAGTAATCAAAAATAACATGGATTAATTGGCTGCCTGGTTCACAGGCTCCACAAAGAGTGTCTCTGACAGAACTCCAGTAGCAGAGGGGGAGAACAATACGAGGGAGTCTTGTACATGGGAACTTCCTAAAGTGATGGTCTTGCCGAAGCCCCTGTTTTCTGAAACTATAGCCTGAGGAACTGCCATAGAGAGTTAGGTGACATAACAGGATTGCAGATGTAGGATATTTGGATCTTTCCAGGAGACGGCTGTTTTAATTGAAGGATTTTTCCATGTTATCTAGAGCAGTGATTGTATTTGAAAATTCTTTTTCATTCGTGATGTGGAAGACTTAATTTAGCTGGTATGTGTAAGAAAATTCTTTTGACAGCAGCCCTTTCAATTTGCCTTGGAGGCACTAATGTGCAGCTGCGTGGATGGTAATCCCATCTGTCCAGTGCAAACTGCTGAAGAGGATCATGCCGAAATGTGGTTAAAACAAGCTTTGTCTGTGGTTGCTGCACATTTCCACCACGCATAGTGCTCTGGGGAGCGCATAGTAGTAACTCTGTTCCGGGAGAGGTGCTGGGGAGGGCATTCAGGTTGTGCTCGGTGTGGCCAAGACAGCAAGAAGTGACACGGGTTCTGAATCTCCTACAGTTGGAACAGTTGCTCCTGGGGAAAAAAATGTAAAGTAGTTTTAACAAACAAAACCAAGGATTTTAAAACTGGACATGAAATTTGTAATTTAGACTTACCATATTACTAGATCATTTTATTTGGAGGCCGGAATTAAAAGACGATGCCCTAACAACTGGCTTTGGGGACTGATAGTGCTGCAGCTGGAGGAACAAGTCCCATAGAACAAGCGGGATCAAAAGGGATTTTGTGCCCTTGGAAATACTGCATTTAACTAATGGCTTGGATTTAGCCTGCTTCTCATGGCATAAAATAGATTGACATTTTCCAGCTCTTCAGGCCTTATTTTCCATTAACATAACGAAGGGTTGAGGAGAAACCGTCATCAAAATGCCAACACATGCTGCATTTCACCCACGTTTTTAAGAACTGCTCGATCCCGGGGCCTCTCGGTCTTCAGCAGGACTGATCTCTGCCCTTCTGCCCTCCGGGCCGGCGCCGGCCCCGGCCCCG
>JANZLQ010000032.1:21481206-21491892 GCA_026212715.1 Elanus axillaris
CCGCCGCTGTCCCTGGTGCTGAGCGCGGCTGCCGGCGCGGCCCGGCCCGGCCGGGACCCCGGGTCTGCGGGCGGGGCCGCGGCTGCCGCTGCTGCGGCGTGAAGAGGCCGTCGGGGAGGCGCGGCTGCAGCCCCGCACGGTCCCCCGTGGCTTCAGGTGTCCCTGGCGTGGCCCTGACCCCATCCCGGGGTGTTGTAAGCCGCCCTGTCTGCTTAAAATGCTGCAGTGCTGGGTGGGACCGCGTCCTCGGGGAGCCCCTTCTGTGGCCCTGCGCGGGGCCTGACGCTGACACTCGAGCAAGGGCTGGGTGGGCATTCTCCTAACCCTGACACCTTCTTGTTCTTGAGCGCTGAGAAATGTACAGTATCGCTTATAGCTCTCGTGATGCTTGCGGCAAGGGGAAAGGGACCTGTTGTTCCTGTTCTAGCGTGGGGGAGTTCTCCTTGCCGCAGGGGATTGCCGCCTCCACGGTGGCAGATATCACTCAGGGCTCTAGGGGTGACAGGAGAGAAAGCTGTGGATGGATCTTCTGCTGTTGTGGCGCTCGGTACAAAGCCAAGCAGTTCACAAAGCATGAATAAAATTCCTGGACTTGATGGTACAAATAATGTAGTGGGCTGACCCGTTAAGTCAAAATAAATTACATATAAACCAAGCTTAGGATAAGAAATGCTGTGTGTGGTTAATGATAAATAACAGGACTTATTGTTCCAGCAGGTACCTATTAGCACAGGGAGAGTAGGAGTTGGGAGCAGAGCTTCCACTGAGGCATAAAATGGAAATGCTATCTTAAGAAAGTGGGAGCAGTTCTTCAGCATGACTTCCAACTGTGACGCCAGTCCTGCACAGCAGAGGATGGATAGACTGGCACTGTGAAGCTCAGCCCGTCTTTGTCCTTTCTTTCCAATGCACAGCAGTGACTCTTACTTCTGGAAACTCTAGTGCTGTGTGATTAGCTTCTTTCTCTATTTAATCTCCTAGGATCCATTTTTATGCATTTTCATTTTTATTTCCACGTTGATCTCATTTCACTAAAAGGCAGCTCATTAATTTCTTTCTATTAATTGTGCCTGTCGTAAAATATTTATCTGGTTTTTTTGCTTCACATCAAGCCAAATGCTTTCAGCTCCCATTGAGATTAACAAAGGTTGGGGGAAGGGATGGGAAGGATAGTAGTTTGGTCCTCAATACTTCTGTTTCTGACATATTTTCCCAACACTACCGTGGTCAGACAGAGAGGCTAGAGTCTGCATTCTGCATGCACAAGGGCATTACAGGAAGGTGATAATCTTCCTTAGGGTCTGACGTGTAAAACTGGTGGGACTCTAAATCCAAAAGGTTTTCCTTCTACTTCCTTTTTTTCTTCAGCTGTTCTAATAAAAGCCCTTGCCTTTCCCTACAAGCCTTGCTTCCCTCATATTTTTGCATATTGGGTCTGCAGTTGCTACTGTAAAGATTGATGTGTTATCTTATAGACGGAAATTATTAATAATAGTTCTTGTAGAGTCAGATCTTTAAATAGGTATGACTCTCTTCTTATCCCTTCCCCTGACCTGCTTTACTAGCAGCCTTTCCTTGTTCCTGCTGTGTCTATCTTTTCTCTGACAACTGTGATTAAGCAGCCTTTTCTGGCCAGTGGTCAGGTGTGGCTGTGGCTGAGCTGTTATCTCAAGCATGATACTAGATCTGGGGCTTCCAAAAAAGACAAAACCAGGCATTTTTTTCCTAGTGTGAGCTGAAGATCGCTACTGTGCACCTCTGAAAGTCCTACTTTCTCCTCAATTTGCAGTAAGTTTTCAGCTAGCTCTTTGGTGATGTCTTCTTATATTCCTAATATTCCTTAAACCAGAGATTTTTATAGGCTTTTAGTGACAGAGGAGTAAATTTTAAATTTTTTTTTTTTTTTTGGTGACAGTCCTGTGGTAATTTTTGTTTGGGTTTATATTCTCCATTTTTCTAGTACCTCTGGAATAAGGCTTCTTTCCTTTCTGGGTCTCTCTTGAATTCTGAATAAATGACTAAGGCCATAGGTACCCTTATCCATTTAGGTAATTCCATGGATTTCTAGTCCTGTATTTATCTACTGCTATTAATACAAAGCAGTTCTGTGGAAACTTTCATACTCGAGCATTTTAGCCGACGATACGTATACAAGCATACATTTATATATCTAAAATACGTATTTTTTTAAAAATGTAAAATATGTTCACTATATATTTAAAAGGAAAAAGCAGGACTCAAAAATGTAGCGCAAAACAGAGGTGGGAAATGCTTAAATGTAAGAGTGGAATGATGTGTGGGATTTTTCTTAAAATGCAAAATCACTGTTTTGGAACTGTGAAAAAATAGATAGTTTCATTTTTAAAATGCAATTAAGAAGGCAAAAGAAGAAATAATGTACAAAGCAAATGGGGAAAATGGAGATTAGCAACCAGTAAAAGATAGCAGCCAAAGAAATGAAACGCTTGGTGGGGAAACAAAGAGGATCTGTGTGTGTAGGGAGGGACTCTCTGAGTGTAAGAACTTGGGCACTAAACATCATCCTGCAGAGCGTGTGCTGTGTGGATTATACACTGCATAACTGATGCTGCAACAAAAACCTTTTGCATGGAGTGTTCTTAAGTAGTGAGGTCCTGCAGTGATTTATTATATGCTGTTTAGTGGTCTTCTCTATTAATATGAAAAAAGTGTTGTTTACGAAGTGGTGACAGTAGAAAAGGATTAATTAGGAAAGATCCATTTGAATAGGCTGCTTTGGATAACTTGGTGGGTTCATTTGAACAACATGTATTTTAACACCAGTGAATTGAAGGAATTAGAAAAGTTCCATTGCTGTTCATAAATGGGATTTTGTTGCTTTTCAAGCTTGCTCTGAAAAGACTCTGGGGTGGGACTGGTACATCTCACAGATATTGGGCAGAAATTACTTCTTGGTACCATGATGTGGCTGAGAAAGTGAGAAGAACCACTGGATGCTTAAGCAGAGGAACACAAGAGCTTATGGGAGTAATGAGACCCTTGAGAGAAAACTGCTCAGTTCTGGCATCTGTACTTCCCATCCTTTCCAACTGATGATAAATTGGAAGAGCTAGAGGAATGATTGTGAGGTCTGTAGAACATCTACTATAGTACCATATTTAATAAACTCAGTTTGGTCATGGCCGTTGGTAAGTGTGATCTGTCAGTAAATGTGATCTGTGAGAGTTATCATGGTGTTTTAAAGGAAGGTTGATTTACCAGATCTAGTGGCCTTTGGGTGATGATGTGGACAGAGTGATCCCATAGCTGTGATGCTCTCCACAATCCTGGGCAGAAATGGTGGGAATAGACAAGGGAGCTTTACTGGCCACACTTGGTCCTGGGGCATGAGGGAGAGGAGGGCCAGACCTCACGTGCTAGCTCAGCGTTAACTGCCCGTGGCTGCTCCCTGGCCGTGCTTGTGATGAGAAGGAGAGGGTCTCTCCCAGCTGTGTGAGAGCCAAACTGCTCTAAGATAGGACTGGGCCAGGTAGCAGAACTGAAAATGAGAAGCCCTGCATTTCCTCCTCGTAACGCTGACACATAGGCAGTGTAGTAGAGAAAAAAACCTGCATGGTCAAAGTCAGAGAGAGACGAAAACTAAACTGAGAGGCAGTTGGGGTGTGCTGAGCCCAGGATTACAAATCGAATGTGTCACAGCAGGCCTGGGTCTTGGTTTCCAGGTGTCTGGCAGCCCAGGGACAAGGGGCCTGTGCTCTGCCTGGGTATCTGGCCAGTGTCCTCTGATCTTTTCCAGCCTTCATGTTCAGTCAGGAGAAAGGACCTGTCCAGGGACACTCACATCTAGTGTCCCAAGGGTTGTGAGGGGGTGTGGGAGGGGAACCTGTCTACAGTTGCAATCCTGAGGGGAAAAAATCCACACTGAGGACAAAAGCGTGAGAAACAATGCTGGCTGTGGGAGGGCGGGCACAGGCATGTAGCTCAGCCATGAAAGTGTCAATGTGACACTGCCAGATGCAGTTCATTGCTTCTTATGTTTATTTTTTAATCAAGAAAATTGCACATGCAGTGCAACTTTCATAGTGTTCTTTTAATGCCACTGAGAAATGCAAGGATCAGGCTGGCTGTGTAATCTTTTTCTTGTATGTGTGCTTTATGGTAAGCTAATGATATGAACACCTGCCCCCTTCTGTCCTGTATTCTCAACTTGTGTGCCAAAAAAGACAATGCTCACTTACTTGTTCACCACATGACTCCATTCTATTCAAGTCCTTGCCTGAAGGCAAATTTTTATTGTTGGCAGGCTTTCTGATGGTGCTCATCTGAGTGTGTTATTAAACAAAGGCAAAATAACTTTGCTAGCAGGTTCCTGAAATGGAGGGCACGATGCTGTCCCTATTTTATAGACTGTGATTTAAGGTACATAAGGGCTTAAGACAATGGACTTACTGGAATACCTTTGGAATACCTTTGAAATACCTTTGACTTCACAATAACCTTGAGATTGCAAACCTAATTTTTATTTATTTTAATGTTTTTTATGTTTTCTTGAGTACTTGGAGAACAAGGTGTTATATCACTCTAAATGCAGCCTTGTGGAGTACCTGGCTATATTTGAGTGCATAGCATCACTGAAAATTAGACTTAGAGATTTCATTCAGAAAATGGGAAGCATGAACTAGTGATTGCAGATGCAAAATCTGGCTACTGAGGATTGCCTGGGTGCGTTGTTATGATTTTCTGGGAGAAAGTGGGTAGAGATCACCCTCACTGCTTCCCTGATCCTCTGACTCTCTTGCCTACCTGTTTGAGCTTTTCTAGCAGACCTACAGAGAGATGCCTCCCTTGTTTTGCCTGTAGTGGCTCACACCAGAGCAGGTCCAGCCTGTGCTCTCAGAGAAATGGGAATCTGATTGGAAAAAGGGCTTGTGATGGTGTAATCAAAAGCTGTCACCAAGCCCATGGATCAGAGGTCAGCGCTGAGCATAAACCCTAAAATTCTCCATCTTCTGAGTGCTTTGTTTTGCAAACTTTCTGGTTTAATACAATTTTATGTGCTACCTACATAAAACTAGCACTTTGAATTCTGGGGAAGAAAGGATTAGGAGTAAAGTTTTTAAACCAGGGGCAAAACGAATTGATATTTGAAAACTTCTAATAAACCAGGTATTTTTAGAAAATAACTTTAAATAATCAGTTTTCAACTGATATTTGAAAACTTCTAAATAACCTGAAAATGGCTAAACCAGGTAGAGATCTTCTACTTTTAGTCTACTTGTAAACTCTTGTAATAATACAAAGATTTTCTCAGTGACATTTTAGCTGAGGGGTCCATAGCTTTGATCATAAGGAATGTACATCTGTAGTCTTTGATTTTTCTTTAATGAGCTATAAAAGTAGTAATCCTTGCTCTCATATAAAATACTGCTTCTATAGATGGTACTTTCATAATCAGAATATGTAAAAGTGCATAGATCTTTCTTTTAATGAATCCGGTGCACTGAAATCTAAAATCTCATGTTATTAGTTTGTACCATAGACATGTTTCTCAACAACACGTCTAAATCATGTCAATATTGAAATTGAATTCAGTCAACGGTTATAGGTGAAATTTAATTAGATACTGTTATGTTCTGTATATGGCTGAAGTTCTTAGTTCAGATGCTTACAGAGCTTTTGCAAATGAACTGGCATTCTCCATTACTGGATTGTCTTGCTGATCCATTTGCTTAGGCAGCACGACAGACTTGTTCTGAAACAACTGCAAGGAGGGTGCACTGCTCTGCAGGGCGAGGGTAAGTGGCTGAAGGTGAAGGGCAGAAACTCCGTGTATGGGTGTATCAGTGCCAGCACCCTGTGGTGTCTGGGGAGGTGGCCGGGAACTGCAGCAGGGCAAGGGGGTGGTGGGAAGCACAGCTGAGGATGGGGGGCCTGCTTGAAATGCTTTACTGCTCAGAGGCTTTTGGAACTCCAGCTTTGAGTTTTCCCCTTTTGGGTCGCATTCTTTACATGTCTGCTTGTTCCACTCAGTAACAAATGTCACTGTTTTATTAATGTGCGAAAATTCAGATGACATTTCCCTCCCTGGCTTGATGGCTGGAATTGGCTGGGCCTCTTCTGTGCACCTCCTAATCTTGTGTAGCCAGGGCTTCCTCTTTGCAGGTCCTTGCAGGAACCAGGTCAGTACAGTCCCAGTGAATGTTGTTAGAGAATAAAATCATGCCTCCCATTGCTGCGGGAGCAGCACAAAGCCCATTTCTTCTGGTTTTTCAAGTGTCTTTTGCAAAGCTGATCACTGAGTCTGCAGCTCCCTGCTAGTGATTGTTCACCAGCTTAATTAGCTCACTGGCCAACTGATTGTTTCTGAATAGTTCTTCTGCCCCAGCATTTAAATAGCAGTAATGACTCTGTAGCCCTTGTTTAAGGGGAGCTTTTCATACTATTTAGCTCCTTTACCTTTCTGGCTGTTCTCTTCCACCCCACCATCCACATTGATTCTCCCCACCCCATTGCCCTGGCCCTGGCTTTATTTATAACAGGGAGGGCAAGGCACCTTCCTCTCCCTCCACCCCCAGAATCTTCTCTGTTACCGGTTGTTTCCTAAACTAAAAATCCCTTCAAGAGGAGCATGCATGTAGGTTCACATTTGCATCTGGGTGTATTTGGTTTGTGTGGCAAGGTTTTGGTAGTGAGGGGTTTACAGGGGTGGCTTCTGTGAGAAGCTGCTAGAAGCTTTCCTGATGTCCTATAGAGCCAACACCAGCTGTTTCTAAGACAGACCCGCCGCTGGCCAGGGCCGAGCCTATCAATGATAGTGGTAGCACCTCTGTGGTAATATATTTAAGAAGGAAAAAAAGATATGGGGCACACAGAATCATTAGCTGGAGAGAGGAGTGAGAACATGTAAGAGAAACAACCCTGCAGACCCCAGGTCAGTGCAGAAGGAGAGGAGGAGATGCTCCAGGCGCCGGAGCAGAGATTCCCCTGCAGCCCGTGGTGAGGAAGACCACGGTGAGGCAGGCTGTCCCCCTGCAGCCCAGGGAGGTCCACGGGGGAGCAGATCTCCACCTGCAGCCCGGGGACGACCCCACGCCAGAGCAGGTGGGTGCCCAAAGAGGCTGGGACCCCGTGGGAAGCCCGCGCTGGAGCAGGCTCCTGGCAGGACCTGCAGATCTGTGGTGAGAGGAGCCCACGCTGGAGCAGGTTTTCTGGCAGGACTTGTGACCGTGTGGGGGACCCGCGCTGGAGCAGGCTGTGCCTGAAGGACTGCAGCCCGGGGAAGGGACCCACGCTGGCGCAGTTTGTGAAGAACTGCAGCCCGTGGGAAGGACCCACATTGGAGAACTTTTTGGAGGACTGTCTCCCGTAGGAGGGACCCCATGCTGGAGCAGGGGAAGAGTGTGATGAGTCCCTGAGGAGGGTGAATCAGCAGAGACAATGTGTGATGAACTGACCGTTAACCCCATTCCCCATCCCTCTGCGCCTCTGGGGGGGTAGGTAGAGAATTCGGGAGTGAAGTTGCACCTGGGAAAAAGGGAGGGGTGGAGGGAAGGTGTTTTGAGATTTGTTTTTATTTCTCATTACCCTACTCTGGTTGATTGGTAATAAATGGAGTTAATTTTCCCCAAGTTGAGTCTGTTTTACCCATGATGGTAATTGGTGAGTGATATCTCTCCTGTCCTTATCTCAGTCCATGAGCCCTTTGTTGTATTTTCTCTCCCCTGTCCAGTTGAGGAGGGGGGAGTGATAGAATGGCTTTGGTGGGCACCTGGCATCCAGCCAGGGTCAACCTACCACACTGGGGTACACTTTAAGCTATAACAGAAACAAGCCTACTTGGGTCCTATTGTTCATTGAAAGTAAAGCAAAGAGCTAATGACTACTGGAGTGAATTAAAACTTTTCTCCCATGCAGTTTACTTCCCAGCATTCATTCAAAATTTTCAGTGATTCAACTCTTGTCTTCCTGGGGACAAAGCAGGCCT
Organism: Elanus axillaris; assembly: GCA_026212715.1. Classification (NCBI taxonomy): domain Eukaryota; kingdom Metazoa; phylum Chordata; class Aves; order Accipitriformes; family Accipitridae; genus Elanus; species Elanus axillaris. The sequence continues at coordinate 21,489,170 of JANZLQ010000032.1, forward strand.
GTTGGTACTTGGCCATGTTCTTGTCTCCTCAGCCATCCCAAAGAGATTGTACCAGTTCCTCTAGGAAGCTTCTTGAGCTGTTTTTGGTGACTGTGGTTACTGTTTGTCTTCAGCTGCTCCTTTCTGGAGCCTGCGTGGGTCAGCACCTTGCTCTGTCTTTGCTGGTGTTTTTCTGTAGCAAGGCTCCTTCCCCTCCTGATCCCCAATGCCTTTGCAGTAAACAGCTCTTTTTTTTTTTTTTTTTGCTTATGTTTGCTCTGTTACTGAACTAAGGCTTCCCCTGTGTGAGCTCTCCTGGGCCAGCCAACTCAGCAGCAAATGCAAGGCATAGGAGTTTCATGCTGTTTCACACTGATGTCTCTTTTACAGGAGTTATTCAGCGCTGCACTGCTGTGAAGTACCACTACACCTCCAGCTCTCTGCCTCGCAACTTACCCATCAACATCACAAACACCATCCGGCAGGATGAGTGGCATGCACTCCGTAAGTAACCTAAAGCAGTGTAGAAGATGATTTGGATTACTTAATGGCTTAATGCAACGCCAAGTAAGGCCTCTGAATAAGCTAGCCATCTTGCTAGTGAGGAAGGGCAAGCAGCTGACAGTATAATTGAAAGGGGACATGACGTTTGGAGGGGCTTAAGTAGAGAATTCAGGAATACAGGCATGTGTGTAGTATGTTGCAAGGTGAAATCACATTCTGGATCTGGGGGCAGACAATTCCTAGCTGGCTTACAGCAAAGGTGCTGCAGCACCATATAGTCTGTACAGCTCTTGTTGCATTTTTTTCTGTGCACACACCAGTGACCTGGTGCAGCTCCCTGGTAACCAGCCCTTTATAGGGAACATAGTTCGTCTTTGCAACCTCCTCTTACGAGCTCCTAGCCCACAAGCTGCCTGATGCCCAAGTCCTTCCCACACAGGTGACTGACCTGTAGCCTGCCACTGAGAATGATTTAATCAGGTTTTTTTCTGCTCCTGCTTCTCTCTGTTTTCTGGTTCTATTGCCTCACATAATTCTGCCTAGCCCCTGTCATGTGAGCCTCAGTGCTGAGGAAATCCAGCTAGAGACTGAACTAGGGAAGAGGCAAGAACAGTATTTGTATTATGGACAACAAAGTGCTGTTCATATCACTGGTGCCGAAGCTTTTTTTTTTTTTTTTAGAGCTTGTTACTGGAGTTTTTCCCATCATGCTGTATTGATCAGCTGTCTGCTTCTGTCCTCCCACTATTCCTCTTTTCAGTTCACACTATCTGCCTTCCATGCGCTAGTCTTTTACTTCTCTTCAGCGTCCCCTTTCATTTATTTCTTTTATTTCTATTTTCAGCAGACACCCAACAAACTTCATCCCAAAGAAACACACCACCACCAAAAAAAAAGCAGCCATTGCAGTATTAACATTTACAAATTGTTGCTGAATTCATAATGTGTCCCTTCTGTCCCATGTTGGGGAGTATTTGGCCAGTATTCCTCTTGATCCGGCCACAAATGCTTTCTAGTTGTACAGTGCCCAGCAGAAAGGAGTCAAGTTAGCTGGATTCCCTTAGTTTCAGTGTAATGGACAAACTAGCTACCTCAAAGAAGCTACAGAAGGAGGAGGCCATGGGTGAAGTATAAACTTTAGAACCAGCAAATCTGAATCTGTCTGGACTCTCCCCTGGCTGTCCTGTCTGGCTGCCACCATCTTCATGTCTTCTTTCTTGCTTTTCTCCTTTCTCTTTCCTCAGATCTGCGGAGGATGACAGCAGGCTTCATTGGCATGGCAGTCTCCATTATCCTGTTTGGGTGGATCATTGGCGTGCTGGGCTGCTGCAAACAGCAGGAGCTCATGCAGTACGTGGCTGGGCTGCTCTTCCTAATGGGAGGTGAGAGCCTTTCGCTTCTACTCCTGAAGTCACCACAGTCAGTATTGCTGGCTGGGGAGGTGCTCTTAAAAGTAAAGTCAGCCCACAGCAAACACACACACAAAGCAGTTCTTTAGTGCAGCAAACCATCAGCACAGCACAGAGTTACCACTTCCAGCACTGGGCAGGACTTGCTTGCATGGGTATTCGCATGTTTCTGTGTAGACCCTGCTGTACATCATACATGAGCCTTCTGCTCCGGAGAGCTAGTGTGTAGCCACAGGGAGCACGTGCACAATGAGCACAGTCCTATTGCCTGCGCCAAGTGTGTGGAGCCTGTGGCTGCTCTCAGACAGCTCAGCTCAGTTTTCTTTAGGGAATCTTAACAAACAAACAAAAAAATCGATGTAGAACACCTTTCTGCTGCTGAAAGATGCTCACATCTTTGGGTAACAATGAAGTCCAAACCCAGCCAAGCCTGGAGAACATTGGCCCAGGGGTAAGGACACGAGCTCAGTGCTTGCCAGAGGTGTTCCATCTGGCTGGGAGCAGACTTTCCACATGGCCAAAGGTTTTTCTGAACTTTGATTGTTCAGCTCAAAAAAGGGCAGTTTCTGCCTTTATTTGAAAGGGTCATAGTAGCAACAAATGCACCAAAAGGGTGAGCTGAGATGCTCCAAGGATGGGGATTCTTAAATTGCAAGTGGTAAATAGGCAACTTTCAAGTATGAAAAATGAGGCTCTACTTAAAAGCCAGAGCTGCTTACCCTAGAGGCCCTGTGTCAGCATCTATAATGGCTGCAGGCAAGGAATGTGGTGATATAACAGCATCTAGATCAGTTAAATACGTGTGACATTGGGTTCGTGCCAGTTTTTTTT
>JANZLQ010000032.1:21501098-21519046 GCA_026212715.1 Elanus axillaris
GCGGCCGCCCCCCCCCCCCCCCCCCCGCGGCCCCAGGCAGTCCCGACGGCGCAGGCCGAGCCCCACGGGCGGGTCAGACGTAGCCGGGCTTCACCGACAAGCGGCGGCAGTTGGGGCAGCCCCGGGTCCCGTTGGTCTGGAGGCACCTGCAAAGGGAGGAGGTGGGTTGCGGGGGGGGGCCCTGCGGCCGGTGGCACCCCCAGGGCCGCTCCCGGTGCGGTTCTGTGGTGGTTAACCACACAACGCAGGGGGAAAAAAAAAAATTCCCTCCCGTCACGGGCAAGGATCTGATCGCTTTTCCACCCATTCCGCCGAGGCACTTCAGCACGTTCCTCTGCAGCAGTGAGGTCCTGCAGGGCTGGAGACAAACCCACGGAGCGCCCGGGGCACCGCTCCCTGCCGAGGGCTTTGATCCGAATTTTGGTGTCATGGCGAGGCTGTGATTTTAAATGCTTAATTTTCAGAACTAAGTGTTTTGTGACACTCGCATCTCTTCTAGAAATAAAATGGGGGTACGGCTAACTGCTTTCACGGCCTAGCACAGTAACAGACTGAACTCATTCTTCACCTGAGTGTACCTCTAGACAGAGAGAAAGTGGGGGGATTCAGGGGGAAAAAAAATCCAAGCTGCCCCTGGGAGTGAAGAACTGATTCCCCAAGAACCTGTGAACTGGGCTGAGCACCTACAAGGTGAGGACATGGGTGAACAATCAGTTCGAGGACAAAAGTGGGCGTGGGATGGATATTATGGCTAAATCTCACCCTCCAAGGCCGTGGGATTCACAACGCTGCAATGGGATCCTGCAGGGCACAGGCAGGCAGGACAAAGACCTGGGGAACAGCATGCATAGGACTGTCCTGCTCTGGGCGTGAACAGCTCTTTCCTATGACTAATGTCACGACACGGATCTTTAGTACTTCCAGCTCATTACTTTAAGTGGAAGAAGTGGGAGCAAGGCAGCGCCTGGAGCTGGTTGTTCTTCTCCCCAATGGACTCTCCACACATGCCACAATACAGCTCCATCTCCTCCACGCATTCATGGAACTTCACTACATGGTCACGCAGTTCTTGCTGCTGCCCCTTCGTGCGATAGATCCTTTCACAAAGGCAGTGGAGCTTCAGCAGGCCAAGCTGCACGTGAAGGGCAGAAACGTAAGAAAAGCGAACAAGAAGGTGAAGACAGACCAGTAACAGAAGGAGCGGAGACCGCTACAGCCCCATCAGCCAGCTAGAGAAACATCAGCATAGAAAGCTGCCCGAGGGATAGTATCAGTCATAAGGACATTTAGTCTCTCAGCACTTCCCGCAGCTAACCCTACTTCTTTGTATCACAAAAGGGGACAGCAGGTGTGAGGCACTCCGCAGCTCTTTCAACAGGATGGTTTTCCTGATCCAGCCATGACATGCACTATATTATTTCACTTCCCTTTGCCCCCAGCCAGCACAGAGTTCAGCTGCTGCTCAGGGCAATAATATTTTTTAAGAAGAGACCCCTAATCCTCTAGCTCTCTGCTCGTTTCATACCCCATTTTTACCGCTTCCCATTCCCCTTTGTTTATCCCACTGCGACTCCTCCCTCACTTTTCAGACTTGCACACTGATGGGTCACCTGTGCAACTGCCCACAACTAAACATTTCACAACAAAGCAAGTCCCAAGCATCAGCTGGTTAATACGGACATGTTAATAACCAATAACAAGTCTGGATACTTCCAACGCTTGGCTGCTTCAGTTGCCCGATAGAAGACTACAGACAGCGCTGAAGAGAAGCTGTAGGATCCTACCTTGTTCCCTAGTCCCTCTGCCAGCTCCTGTGCCTTTTCAATGCTTTCCAGAGCCTGTGAACGGAGAGCATGCGTCATCAGTTCTCAGTCTGATATATCAAAACCAGACTTGTATGAATGCCCTATGGGAATTATTAACAGAAAGAGGTGAAGAGGTACAGAGTAGAATTTGGATAAACAAGCATCATTGCGACTCTGGAGGCGCAAGATAGCTGTCTGGCAGATTTCCCTCCTCTCCCAAAAGTTCATCCACAAGAAAAGCTTGGTTTCTGAAAGACCACAAGTAATCCAAGAGCTACATTTCTGTTCCAGCCACACAGTGCAAAGTAGGGGCGTGGTGTTGGCAGAGGCTGGTGTTCCCAAGCAGAGAGAATACAGACTTATTTAAACTCAGTCACACACGCTCATTGGGGTTGTGATGAAGCACAAGCAAAGCAAACCTTTTCCCCATCCTACCCTACAAGCTCAGTAATCATTGGGCAACTCTAATTTCACTTGTATAAAAGGGGAGGAAAGGGATCAGCACCACCAACACACCACACTCTTCTCTGCTATTCATACATCCACTTTGTCCTACTTACGCATGGTGTGATGTAGGAGTGAGTGTACTGCTATCTGTCTTTTTCAATCTGAAGGAAAGTATTTAGCATAGCAGCTGTTATACCAAATGAGTCCCTACTTTACCCTAGATGCCACAGTGTTCCTCACTGTTCTGATCCTCAGTCTCTGTTTTCTAGAACTATTGAGATCTGCTTCGGATTTGTCCAAGGGGAAGAAGAGGTCTCCCTTGTGATGTAGTAGTTTTCAGGAAGAACATTATAAAATTTCTACCCTATTAATTTGGCATCACTGTTATTCTGGGAGAAGAGGACCAGATGAGATGAAAGAATGCACTTCGAATAGCAGAGATGGCGGCATTAGACCTGTGCTGGCAGCCACAGCCTGAGATAAGGAACTTGTAGAAGAGGGAAGCAGGAACTGAAGGCTAGCAGATAGAAGATAACTGAGAGCTGTGCCTACTAAGAGTGACTGTGTACCGGAAACCCCTGAAATTAATGACTTGGACTAAGAATCAAAGTGAAGCATGTGGGGTGGGGGAACAGACGCTGAGAAATCCAGGGGACAGTTTGTCATGGACAGGAATGTAAGACTGCACAAGAGTTTGGGCAAGCAGGCTGTGACTGCAGCCTGGGAGGATCTGCAATAGTGTTCACTCCATGCAAATGAAAAGAAACAGACTAACTGGCCGAGGAGACCGGGAAGATGGAGGAAGCTAGGACAATAGGGAATCTGCAAGTAGAAAGTTAGCAGACTGATTTATTAGGTAACTGATACTGGGATGAGTAGCATGAGAAATGGAAACTGGGACCGGCAAGTTGAAGAACAGGCTTGGGTGAGTATTCAGGGCTGTGACATTTGAGGAGGTCACATCTGGGGCAATGGGCATAAGGTGCCTGACCCACCAGGGCAGACATTCCCTCCAATGCCTGGAACAGAATACAAGATTCATCTATTCATTCTCTTCTTTTGTGGGTTTTGGTGACATTAGGACTCTGTGCAGAGGCCTCGCCAGGCTCTCAAGTGAGAACTGTTTGTGATATCAGAGGGTGGCGGTGGCTGGAGGTGGGATCAGTGGATGTAGGGGTTTGATGAGTGCTCTGAATATTCTGTTATGTAGAGGCCAACCTGCTGTGTCCTGTCCCATTCTTCCGAATGTGAAACATGAGGCTGGGAAGGGATTACACTGAGCAAAGTTTCTAACTACGTGGTTTCTTCTTCCATTGCAAACACAGTGTTTACTTACTGAGATTGCAAGGTGTATCTCACCCAACTGATTCCCTGCTGTAGGGAACGCGGATGCTGACAGCACCTTGATCTTGTCTTTTCTGACAGACACATACCTGATTTCCTAACAGCTGGGATGCTTCATTTAAGCTAATTTTTTTTTGTCTCTCATGAGAGCGGTACGAGCGAATCTTTATCATATCTACACCCAAACCCGCATCCTGATGTGATGATGTCCAGGCATTCCAGGTTGTTCAGCACTAGTTCAAGGCTAACCGTTGAACATCTCATTCTGCAGCCCAGTAATGTTCCTGCAGCACAATGTGCTGCACCTGGTGTAATCTGGATTTTAATACACTGCCTAAGCATTTTCAAAATAAGTAACATCACCACCCCCTTGTACGATATTGACCGTTTGTCTATTCCCAAATGATCTTCTGCTCTCATTTCTCTGTTTCGCATCATGGTTTATGTACCTTCAGAGTTTCTCTGGGAATTGGATGCCACGTTTGTCTGCAAAGCACATGGTGGAGCTGTAGAGCTGTCTAAGCATCATCACTATCACAACAATGAGCTTAGTCATTTAGCTAAAAAGTAGGCAGTGGAATCTATTTCAGAGCATAAGCATAAGCTGATTGCCTACTATGACAGGAGTAGGCTTCCTTCCCTCAGTGCTGGTTTCTCAGTGTAGTGCTTAAAGTAGTCGGGATTGACTAATGAGACAATTCTGCAAGTTAGCAGTCTGACTCAGAATAGATGTTCATACTGTTAGTAACAAATTCCTGGCTGAGAGGGACCATTTGGAGAAACATAACTATACAAGCAACAGACCCTGTTGGTAGAACCAAGGGGTAGAGGTCTCTACTGCACTTCGACAAGCATACGGTTCAGAAAAAGACTGTATGCTCTAATCTTGTCTAACAAACTTCTGTAGAAACAAGTTTGTAACTGACCTTGTCTAGCTCCTTCTGGATCATCCAGCACTTAGTCACTCCTAGCAGCACCTGGATCAGGCCCAGACGGTTTCCAATCTCTGTCATGATGCTCATGGAGGAGTCATACCGAGGAAAGGCTGTCTGCAGAAGCAGGGAGGAAAACACATGTTTTGCTACGGCCAGCTTTTCACACTCTCTTGCTATCCCCTCTGTCCTTCCTGGCAGGAAAGCGCTGTACCTGCACGTCTTTGCGACTGCGATGGATATCTGCAAAGCACAGCAGACACAGTGCTTGCAGAGGCCGGTCACCATGCTGCAGGGCAATCTTCATGGACTCCTGAAAGAAATTGTCTTTGGTCAGTAAAAGAGCTCATTCCTGCATCAAAACAGCAGGGCTGGGACTGTGCACTCCAGCCACTGAAAGGTCAGCTCCAAAGAAATGGCACAGTCTCTTTAAGGCATGTAAAATCTTGTTCACATGTTCCCAACCAAGGGCCATTCACAGACCCAAAATTTTGAGGCCCCCTGGGCTACTGAAACCAGAGCTCTAAGACTGGGAGGCAGCAGGAACATCAAGAATAAAGCATGAATGCCATGCTTTGGTATGGTATCTCTTTTCCTCCCAGTCCTGTAGGCAAGATCCGCTTGCGGAGACCTCTGCAGACAGCTCTGCATCTGCCTGCACCCTATACCTCACAGCAGTCCATAGCATCTGCCAAGCGCCCCAGCTTCCGATAGGCCACTGCCATGTGATACTGGCTCATTGCACGGTACTTCAAGCTCCAGCCCTTTCCATAATCGTTCACCAGCTCAGCTGCTTTACATGGGAAGAACAAGGCTTTCTCGTAGTCCTGTAAGGCAGGCAGACAGACAGAGAAGAGTTACAGCAAAAATAAAGCAAAGCAAAGAAAAAAAAGCAACCATTTTTTATTTAGGAGTGCTGCAAAAGCTAGCAGATTTCTGTACACCTTTCAACTCCTGCTGCTTTTCTTCCACATGCTGTACTTCACTAGATGTTTTCACTGGGTATCAAACTGTGGAAAGTGGAATTGCCATATACTAAATTCGTATTACTCTCTGGGTTCAGGACACTGGGGCAATGAAATAGCAAATGAATTTTATATAGCATGCCATCAACTTTACTCTGCAGGAACCATTTACCATACGCTATAACCAAAGGCTGAAAACTTTCTCTGCTCTTAGATCATCTCTGCTTTCAACATCTACATGGAGCCCTCATGTTCTCCATGTGGTGAGTCAGGATCTTCAAGGTTATCCATCATTGCAGGAAACAGGAACACAGAATTATGGCCTCACCAAATCCACAATAAGTAATAATATAAAACATTTTCATTTTTAAGCATTTTTCTGCATTAAAAGTGTTTTAGAAAGAAATCTAATTTTACAATAAGTACCTAAAACTATTATCTAAATATCTAACCTCATTCTCAAGTAAGTTACATGAGACTGCAGAAATGAAAAAGTCCTCTTACTTTTTAATTCTCCAAGATACACAAAGGAAACCACAACTCCAAAAATTTCTTTCCTCCCTTCTTATTTCATACCTTAAAAGTATCCAGCACAATGTTCTTTTCTTTATTTTTGGTATTATGAGGGAAGTTTACTGATAGTTTTCAACACTTTGGTTGGTACATCTTCCGTTAGTGACAAAACCCAAGACTTTGTGAGGAAAACCTAGTTGTTGCTGTTTGTAATAGAAGTTAGAACTGGCAAATCACCCTCTCCTCAGTTCCTGCCTGGTTTTGCTCATATAAATAGCTATTTGCCTGTGATAGTGGTAGAAATAGAGAATCCATGAGTTCTGGCTGCCAGCCCTGTGTGCAGACAGTACCTCCTCTGATGTGATCTTCTTTGAAGCCACGTTTGGTCTTTTCAATACACAGGAGTATTCACAGCTGCTTCTGTTGTGCTATATAAACATTACACTAATCCTCCAAACCTTACAGTGAAGGAGAGTACTCAGTGATGATTTTACAAAGAGATTTTAGCTTACAACGCTCTCTCAATACTTCACTTCCTATAGCAAAGAAATAAGCTGAAATCCACACCACTTCCCATTCTTTCCTGAAGCAATGAGACAACCACCCTTCCGTCCCTTAGGTTACTGCACCTTTATCTGGGCGTAGAAGTTCCCAAGGCTGCAGCAGACTCGACACTCCAGCATCTTGTCGTCATTGTTGTGTGCATAGCGTAAAGCTTTCTCAAAGCACTCCAAAGCTTTCTGGAAAATGCTGAGGCCCAAGAAGGCATTGCCCATGCTGAGGCTCACCTGGCCATTCAGCTGCAGGCTCACAGTGGTACCCTGCATGTTCAGGCACGTCTTACAGTAAGAGATTGTTTTCTGGAATTCACAGAGTTTCTCATTGCTGCGAGCCAGGTTTAGGTAGCTCTCTGTAAGGAAATCCGGGTCTTCCAGCTCCCGTGCTGTGTCAATCTGTACCACTGCAAACTTTAAGTAGAAAAGACAGTGTTTATAAAAGTGTGCAATTTATTTAAATACAGCTCAAACACCCACAGAGTAGCACCCTGTACTGGAGAAGTGGCTCATCTCCGAGCGGTCCAGCAGCGCAGGCTGAGAACCGTCCCATATACTGAGCAGTTATCTGGTGGTTTAAAAGGCCTATGAGCAGTCTGAAGAAACCTCTCCATACAGGGGCAAGGAAAATAAAATAGGCTGGTGGTTAGTGGGGAAAAAAAACTGGCCCTAAAGAGAAGTAGGTGAAACAGGAAACATCTGACACTATGCAGCTCAGTTTTCTTTCACTGAGTTTAATTTATTCCACTTTCTCTGGAATTCTTAAGATATTAAAGTACTGAATTAATAAAAGAAAGTAAGCAAGCTACTTCTTTCATCAATTTTTTACTAACAAATTGCAGTCCTGACAGTTTTTATTCTATAACCTTCAGGATTCACTGCATACAGTTCTCTTAAATGATTTGAAGTCTCTTTCTTTTAGACTGCAAACTCTTCTGAGCAGCGACTCTTTGGTGTTTTGTGATGAACTAAGCACACTGCTGGCTTGAATTAATACCAGTAGCAAAGGTAAATAGCAGCAATTTTCTCAGTATGTGTTTTCATTAGAGATTATCAATTAGGTTTATGGATAACAATTCCCAAGGGCACCAATTACTTGCTTTTTGTATAGTGGCAACACATAATAATTTAGAGCTACCAGAACATTTTACATTCTTCACAAAATTAAAAACAAAAACCAACCATAAATTGCATCTGTTTGGACATAGATGTTCTCAGACTCCTTGGCACTTTAGGAAAGCTCCTATGTGGACCCAGTAATGTGGATTAGCTCATGCTTCCCCACATTCCCTTACCTTTGTACAAGTTCTTCATTATTTCCCGATTGCCACAGCCTCTTTCCTTGGTGTGAAGTAAGTTTCCTCTCCAAAAGAGGTTGAGCATCCTAACCCCTCTTAAATCACAGTTAATTTCACGCCTTTAATTCTGACACCTCTTCTGTTACTACCTCTCTCAAGGGTTTATTGCTAAAGTTCTCCTTCCTCTATCTTTGATCACTCGTGGTGTAAAATCATCAGTTTGACTGAAGCCATTTTTCCTTCCTAATACCGGGAAGAACTAGAATCCACATACTCTGATCCCACTTTCTGTTCCCATCTCAGGTAACAAATTACCGTTCAGGTATACTGAGCCCACTCCTTTGCCTGTTTCTTGTTTTCTGTGAAGCCTTCAAGAATGCCTTTCAGGTAGCCACATCTTACCTTTTTTGCTTCTCTCTTCCCTAATCAGTCTGTTGTTTCTGCCACCACCCAATTCCACATCACTTATCAGAATTGTTTTTCTTCAAATGTTTTCCAAGTGTATTAATACCCCTCTTTTCTTGTTCATCCTAAGTATTTTGTTTTAAGATAGGGCTTTGACACGTGGATGGGTTTACTGGTAAGATATCCTCCCCCCCCCCCCCCTTCTAAAGAGAGCTACCAAAAACTTTTCAGTGAGATGTGGGCACCCCCTTCCCATTCATTCTGTGCTATGTGCTGAATGATTACCAGTCTAGTAAGAGGCAACGAAAAACATCAGGACAAGAATATCAAGGCCCTTTAGCAAGACCCTATTTCAAGCTGGAATAGTTTCTTAAGACTATTACAACATCCTCTTGCCTTGTCTTCCAGATTCCTGAGTCACCCTCCCAAACACTGCCCGCTGCTCTCTGTATGCATCCCGTTATTTCTCAGATCTACACATCAACTTCTTTTTGTTCATTTAATCAAATACGTTTATCCTCATGCTCTTGCAATGTAACTTCAGCTTCTTTTTACTACTCTTTCATCAAGTCCGGTATCCTTCCTTCTGTGCTGTCCTGACAACTGGGAGCCCCTCTCTGACCTCAACTGTCAGACCCCCCACCGGAACGTCTCTCAATTCCCCTGCCAAAAAAGCATCCTCTTTCCCCTCTTAATCAGCTCCCTTGCAAACAAATAATTGCAATAAGAACCAATGTAAGATCTATATTAGATATCAAACAGCAGTCGAACAACAAGATAACAGGCATGTCTCCACAAGACTGCTGCTTATTCTACAGAATCGACTTGGAAATCTCTTTTCACACCAACATACGCACTGTGAACAGCTTCAAGTGGAGCAAAGGCCCTGTTTTCATGCCTTTTCCTGAAGCCTGATAACATGGTGTACCTGTATGTGGGGAATAAATCAAGAAAGGTCCCCATGATTAACCGGAGAACCTCAATGACCTGGGAATCCTGAGGGACCAGACCCCATGAAAAGTAGCATTCTGTGTATTTTGTAGGCTGGAGCTATTGGTCAACACAGTGATTATGGCAGCCCACAAAAAGCACTTAATAGCAGGTATGTTCTACTATATACAAAACAACCCCCCCGATTTCACATTCTAATCTCCAGCCACTCTCTGTAATGGGTGTGACACAATGGCATGCATGCATCTCCAGTTTGCCTTACCTTCAGCATATCTTTGTATCTGCCCATCTCTGCATGAGCAGTGATGAGGCAACCCAAAACCCGAAACCTGCCAGCAGGATCCGCAGACTTCTCCAAAACCCTCATCCAGACTCGCAGGGCCTTTTCGGTCTGATTAGACTGGTAAAGATGGAGTCCTTTCTCTATTTGTTGCTTTGTCTGGTCCTGACCCATCTCCCATGCATTAAAAAGCCTCATACACTAACCTCTAAGGACAGCAAAAAGGAAGTGCACAGAAGAGAACACAACATAAAATGCCCTAATAGAGGAGGGCGGGTTGTGTGCTCAGAAGGCTTGGAGCCATAAAAGCCCAGCCATGTCAGGGGGCCGCAGCTCTGGTAGGCAATGGCAAGAAGTGGTTGCTCAGCACGGAAGGTAGAATCCCAAATCCACTAGGCAAACATCTTGCTCGCTAGGACTCCATCAGTGCATTCGCCTGTCCAATCCCATAAACAAAGAGGAAAAGCACAACAGGGAGAGGAAGAGAAAAATCTCAAGCGACAGGAGTGAAACTCAATCTGAGCAGCCCACGCTGGTCTCCTCCCCATTGGCTACAGCTGCGCCTGCCAGTCCCCGGCTCACATGGCTCCCAGGAATGCCAGTCAGGCTCCCCAGCTCCCAAGGTCACGGCGAGCCAACTGCCCACCCCTGCCCGCCAGTATGCAGCTTATAAATACCTCGGGGAGAGACAATCAGCTGCAGTCACAGGGATGTCTCAGTTATCTCTTTCCTCCCTCTCTAGCCATCACCTTTTACAAGCGCTGGTGGTGGTGGGCTAGCCCGGGGGGTAGCAGCCTCAGCTAGGGGTAGTAGCTTTAGGAACAATACATGCCTTAAAAAGTAAGGTATGAACTAGAAGGGTCCAGCATGTACACATGTGCAGTATTATACTTGCAACAATGTGCCCGATACGTGCCAGGCACAAAATTCAGCCTCCCTTTTGAGGGCCTCAGCTGACAATATGGACTGTTTCTGTGGACAAAGGTCAGCTCTGTCACAGATTTGCTGCAAATACGGCACTGACTTCTTAATTTCAGGGTCAACAAGAAGCTAACCATCCCAAAAAACTTTGTTCATGACCGACTGTTGCTCGCGGCCATCAGATACCTGTGACAGTCCTCCAAGAGTTTGCAACAGAAGTTGTCAAAGGCACTGCTTAAGTGCTGCATCCAGAACCTGCGCATCTTTCATGATGAATGACAAAACGACCCAAAGCAACAGATTTCTGCACCTTCTGTTTGCATAAGAGAATTGTCAGCACAATTAGAAGATAGCTTTAACACTCCTACGCACCTCTAGGAGTCAAGTTTCATACCCCCATTGACGTGCTGCATTTTTAATGGGCCCAGTCTCAGTTATCTCTCGATTTACTCTGTCCTTTATAAGAAGGGATACCAAACTTGCGGGGGGAGGAGGAGGCGGGGAATGCCTCAGGGAAGTCTAATGTTTTTCAGATACACAAGACCCAGACACCTGTTTTGGGATCATTTTACAGGCCAAAGAGAAGAAACTGCAATTCAGTTTTAACAACAGACCCATGTGCAGAAGCAGGCACATCTCCAGCTGCCTCCCTGCTTCTGTGTGAATTTGGTGGCGGTTCTTCCACAAGCAAAGGTAAATACCAACAGAATCATCTCACGGGCCACTAGTTGGACCACCCTGGCCTGTGTCACGGCTGCCTAAAGAAATGCAAACCCAAGGGAGCCTTCCTGAGGCAACATCCCTAAGGAAAGCAGGACACAACAGAATAAGGAACCACAATCTACCCAGAGGCTTTACATCACAGCAGTCGTGGTCTTAAAGAGATTCCATCCAAACCTTTATCCAAAATTTCCTCAGAAAAATATTTTAAAAAGGAAAAGCATTTTATATGGTAGAAAAGTCTTGCTACAATCAGACTGATTCTCTTTTGGGGGCTTATATACTCTATTATATTTGCATTATTTAACTTAGCATTTTTTTCAGAGCGGTAATGTGCTAGATGATGTTTCAGCATAGACGCTGAGTAGCCTCAAACTCTGGAAGTAGAAACTGTGGGAAAATCTACAGAAGGCTGAAGAAAAATTAATGCTGAGGCACAGCTGGTTAATGTGCAAAAATCACTTCAGCAACACTGTTAAAATTATTATCTAGGTACTTTATAGATTTTAATTTTGATTCAGAATTTAAAAAGTTTCTCCTCCCTACATAAATTCTTATATGTCTCTCTGCAGATGGGTGGTGGGATGGACACATGGTGCAGAAGACTGATCCCCATGGAAAACAATAATGGTGAGGCCATCAGATTTCTGGACTTGGAGAAGAGGTCAGGGACAGCAGCCATTGGAGTCTGCTACAGAAAAGAATCAAGCCAGGACTCAAGAAAGGGGAAAACAAAAATTGTATCATTCTTTTGCTGGAGCAGACTGCTTTGCAAAATTAACCTTCCACAAGTAACCTGCCTGTAACTCAAACTTACCCTCGTGCATTTGGACCGCTTCACCAAAGCACTGGTCCCCCTCAGTATTCACTCTCATACTGCACAAAGAACAGGCAAAGTGAGCAGAGGGTGCCTTGCATTCTGACAAAGCCCATCTAACAGGAGGGAAATGATCTGTCCTGCATTTTGTTGATCACGCTGTATGTACTTCTTTGCTTTTGAGTTCTCCTATGAAATACTGCTTATCTCTGAAGAATCAACTCGCAGCTCACCTACTGAGATAAAAACTTATCCTAGTAAAATAAGGGTTAGATCCATCAGGCTCAAATCGGCCATTTTTAAAACACAGAAACATACCCTGATATGGAACATACCACTCTGAGCCCGATGCAGCTGCCTAAATACGGAGGGGTAAATGGGTAGAATCACCAAGACATTGACTACCTATGCTGCTTTGAGACAGTAATGGCAGAATGATCACCACCAGTCTGTGGCTCAGGATAGCTCTAGTCTGTACAAGATTCAGGTCTGGTTTCTACGGTAAATGATCCACAGTTTCTTCTCGGGAACTGCAAATAAGCAAGCCTGGAAGGTGCATAGAAACACCAAATTAGGGAGTCTCACCTGTCACGCAGTGGAGCTATACACGCAGCGTAGCTAATCATGCAGTCACTTCTTCCGAGTGACCACACTGAGCTGCTTGTCTTCCTCCCCATTGCTCTTCATAATGTATCCCCGGTGACTCCTGGCCATTTGAAGACAGCAGAACATGGCTGGTAAAGTCAGGAAGATTGGAGACTGGAGTCAAAACAAGTAGTGAAAGGTGGAGGCAGATGTGAGAGGAAAAAAATTTCTCCTAAAACATTCAACATCAGGACTTGCATCTACAGGTTTGTGTATTCCCTGTTGATGTTGATAAATATAACAACTCATGTGAAATGCTGATTATTTTCAGAGATTAATACACTGGCTCTTATTTGTAGTTTAACTGTCTGCTGATTGGTGGTGGCCTTTTAAAGAAAAAAACTTCAAAAAAATTAAAAAAGCCAGGTACCCAGAGGGATCTAGTACCAGTTCCGTAACATGCAACTGACAGAGCTCTGACTGCGTAAGATGAGACTAGCCAACTTTTTGCACAAGCAGGAATCTTCCATCCCACCTAAACAAAGCCTTTTTCTGATTCAGTTGTTTCTCTCCATCCTTCACCTCAGACCTACTGAACTGAAATCTCTCCAGCCTCCCTTCTCAACAGCTGCAAATTAACTGCAGGGATCCCAGCATACTCTGCAACAGGTGGCTCAGCGCCTTGCTTCACAATTGGTGCGCTGCAGGGAAAGGAATGCAGCACTCAATCCTGATGCTTGCAAGTGCTCTCAGATTTACAATCATGTAGGAAGCAATGGGGTGAAACAAGAGTATGCCAGATAACAGAGGAAAAGGACACGGAGGAGAAACATAGCTGCCCTGAAAATGCTTGCAGTCTCTGAGATGCAAGACAGCAGAAGGAAGGAGTAACATCACTGAATTTTAGGAACTTGCAGAAACATGGCAAAGTCACAGCCATTGTGGTACTTTCCTTCAAAGCGAGGTAATATTAATGTCAAACTCATGGCAAGTTTCTGAATGAATTACACTTTGCCTACCCCAAATATTTATTTTTTTACAACTCATGACTGATTCATTCACACGATTCACATATCTTAGTTCTAAAAGCAAAGCAGGTAACTTTCACAAAACCTGAGCTAGTAGGTAATCCCAACCCATTTGGGGTTTCCCTGTGTAGTATTTCCAGGACCAGGATTCACTGGGGATTGCAGATACCTTCATGTTGCAGAACCAGGATAGGTTCAGCAAGCTTGGCCGTGTTCCTGGAAGGGGTAAGGAGACAGTGATGGTTATAGAGCTCATAGGAGCAGTAGGAGCTGGTGCCTATCTAATCCCACACACCACCACGCACATGTGCTGTTCCAATATAGCTGAAGTCTGGTGTTATGCTGAAGTTATTTAGCCCCTGAAACACCATGAAGCACAGTGCATGGACAGGCAACGGGCTATGCAGCACCAATTCTGTGAGGCTGGATACGCCTACACCTCACTCCCCAGTGTATCACATATTTGTATTACCCAAGCTTTTCTGTATCTAATGGCTAAAGGGGACTTGACTACCAAATGAAAGGAAATGGAGGCTAAACAACCAAAAAGCCTTTTCCATTTCTACTCAAGTAGCTCACCTACATAGAGGTAAAAATCCAGAGCTGTACTGTACATCCAGAACAAGTGGTACCGGGCCATGAAAATTTTGGTGGCTCACGCTAAGAAACTGGAAGTTAGTTCTCTCATCTCCCTCCTCATCTTCCCACACTTGGACCCAAAAAGAACCTCAAGTTTAAGACACAAATACAACACACAAGGACTCTTCTCAAACAGTTTAATAGCAAATAAACAAAGGAAGGTACCACACTTGGCATATACAAAATGACTTGTTGTCGGTGTGTCTGTGCAATTAAAACAGCTTTAAGTTGCCCTTTGGGACAAAAAGAAAAGAAAAAAAACAAAAACACACACACAAAAGGAAGAAAATTCCTTTAACACATACTCGCTCGTTCCAAACTTGTAACAAATCTTTTCATTTTTAAATCCACTACACAAACTCTGCGATCAGATCAGAAAAGCAACATGTGCTCCTCTGCTTTTTAAACCATTAAAGTAAAATCTGTAATTCTCTACAGAGTACAACACAATTTCACACGAAAAGACATTTTGTTTTGCAAATCAAAACAAGAAAAAAAGGAACAGCTCAAACAAGGTAAAGAAAAGCATTTCTACGACTGAACCACGACTTTGAGTTGATTAAATCCCGTTACTGCAGAACAGACTCTACATTTGGTCATAGTGGCAATTTGTTTTCTCGTCACATTGTGAATCACTTTACATTGTTTTCTAGTAGAAAAGGCAAAAAACTGTACAAAACCCCTAGTGTTAAATACAATGTTTGTACCAATAAAAAAGCCCACAGGTTTGTCTCCAAAATGTAAATTTTCTTTTTAAATTATTCACAAAAAGCAGCCAAAAATCAGAAAGGCAGCTGCTGCTCCACTGTCTCAAATCCATTAAAACCACCACAGAACAATTAAAACAACCGAAGAAAGAAAAGGAAAGAAGAAAGGAAAGAAACATCCAACGTTTGGCATTTTGGTTTTCTTCAGATATTTTTCCACAGGTTTCCCCAAAGTTCCTTATGGAACCAAATACGCATGTACAGAAACGTATTGGCAGTTACTCAATACACTGCAGGGTATCAGTGCCCCCCACTGACACACAGCCCTGTGCATTCAGACTGTGGGACCAACAGCAGCCAGCCCACAACCCTACCTCCCAAATTAACAAGCCTCTATTCTTTTTTCATCCTGCCTCATGCTTCATTCCCAGGTATATGTACCATATCCAAACGTGTTCTGTCTTACATGCAGGTTAAGGACTGTCTACACAGGTCTGGCCAATATCTATTGAGAACATAGTATCCTCAGCCAACTTGGGAGTAGGCTAGAAAAAAAACATCCTTTTGCATCTTTGCATTATCCCAAACACTGGGCAAAAGTAAGATTTCTATCCAATCAAACACAATTCTTTTTCTCAGCAAAGACCCTTCTCCTGGTATTTAATTTCCCATTATTTTCTACTGCTAAGATACCTACACCAGCTTGCTTCTCCTTCTGACTGAAACTTCGTCACAGCACACACTCTTCAGGTGCCTTCATCTAGAAGCTACATCCCAGTTTCTACTAGTGCAGATGGTACGTAGAGTAGGGGGAGGCCTGCTACCCAGAAAGCAGTAACCTGTTCCAGTTCAACCTGCAAGCCAGAAAAACTGCATAGCTCATTACCCAATTAAAAACTAAACAAAAACTAAAAAATCTCCGTAGAGATTCCCCAGCTAAGGCCCTTGAGAAGAGAGCTGGGGATGGTACCCTGTTCAGGTAACAGCTTCAGAGGCTGTTGTATTGTGCTTGTCACTTGGGAAAAGAGCCAGCAGTTGTAGGACTAGGTTTACAAATGCTTTCTCTGGGATATTTCAAACACTTTATTTCAAGAGCTGACCTAGATCCTTCCAGGATCCTGCCACCAAGGTCTGACTGACGGTATTAAACTGGGGCTGTACTTCACAGAAATGTGCCCTGAATTATACAAAATGCTCATAAAGAGTGTTTCAAAGGAGCCCTAGCTTCAGCTAACTTTGGAAACAGAAGTACTGTGAAGTTCCCCCACCTTCCTCCTCCTCAGCTATTCCCTTCCACCGAAACTGCCACTACAGGAACAGTGCAACCAAGTCCCCGGGAGCCTCTGACAGCACTGGAGATGGAACAAGGTCCAGGTGCTCTGTCAGGCAGACAGTCTAAGTGCACAGGTAGATGCCCTCAGGTGGCTTCTGATCAGATATTTGTCATACCAAAACCATCACTTTAAAGGATACCTTTGAAACCCATTAAATTGCTCAGTTTTTGCACAAACTATAGAAAACAGAGAGGTGAAGGTGATATATACGAGGGTGTGAAGAAAACAGCAGGAAACATGCAAAACATTTCTGGGCACTATCTTAGTTTGAAAGATTAAAACAAAAACATCACATTTTGCTGAGGAGATTGTAGTTACAAAAAAACCAAGCATGCTGGAGCTTAACAAAATACAACATCAACTTTGATCAAATTTTCACTGCAGACTGATAATCACACAGGGAAGCAGGGGAAAAAACAAAAATAATAATAATAATAATAATAATAATAATAATAAAAATCAATAAATGCCAGGGCAAAAATGTAGCTACAATCAGAAGAAAATGTAGTTCAAGTGTTTTCTGCTGATGCCACTCAAGTCACAAGTTTGAACTCATAAAAACACATGCTGTCTCCTCAAGCACAGAAACCAGATCAGCAAAATGTGACTAGGAAGTCTCCTGAAAGATTGAGTCACACCATATAATTGACTTTTTCTTCGAAACTGTGTTTTTAAAACTAAGCACACAGAAAAAACTAAGCCTAGAAAGTGATTGGCTGTATGTTCACAGAAATACAAATACTCCACAAGGTATGCTAGCAAGGCTGCTCTGAAGACAATTACAAAGAATCAGATTCACAAAATCAAGTGGTTATCTTACGAAGGTCTAGAAAAATAGAAATTCTTTTATATTCAAATGCAAGTTTAAATATTCCCCTTCAGCAGTCTTTCTAGCAAAACCAATTTGGCAGCACAAAAAAAAAATAGAAAGAAACAAACGTAATAAAAAATACACATCAGCATCAAAGGTCAACACAAGGTCAAAGGTGAGAGTTCAAGCATCAGAGAAGCTGAAGAGACAAGGATTTGGACGATGTACTTGAACGCCACATCGACATGCTTTAGGCACAACGATGAACAAACGGCAGGAATCTAGAAAAAAAAACAAACCAGAAAGAGGGAGACCCACTGAGTTACACAGAGCAGTACATCCAAACACGGAGAGAGAGAACAAGAATGGGCACTGTACAATGAGATCTCCTGGGGAAGGGAGTTGACAGGGAAGGGCAGCACATGCCAACAATGGACAAGTAAAAGTCAAAGTACATGAAGGACACCAAGTAAACATCAAACTGCCAGAAACCAAATGGAAGCAGAGGCCTGGATTTCCCTCTCAACACCCAGTCTGTGGAGCAGCCCACAGCCTAGTGACACATCGATTACCCTGCATCCACCTTACCCCATGCCCAGTGTCTCCACTAGTTCTGTTAAAGAGAAGAACAAAGCAAGCTCCCTCCCCAGGAGACCAACTCCAGAAAATACAGCTCCAGGGCTAACATCTGCCCACAGAGAATGAGACCGTGAGAGACAAGACAGAGGACACAAGGGATTCACAGGTGGTTTGACGGCTGAGACTTTTCTTGCATCCTAACAGGGGAAGTTCTTAGGCACTGGTAGCCCAGGAAATCTGTGTTCTTTCCTTCAGCTACAGTCCCTTCTCATTCCCTAGGAGTCCGTGAAACTGGGGGTGGGTGATGTGGAAC